>CAAKHC010015606.1:23641-30696 GCA_901007825.1 Macroramphosus scolopax | reverse complement strand
CTCTATAAGGGAGTGGAGAGGGCAGAGGAACCGTCGTTCAAGGCTCCCTCTTGTGTCTGTGTGAGACGTCGATTCCTTCCATCGTAGGTCCTAAAGCCATTCAGGTTCACTGTCACACTCCGAGCTTCGGCCGCCGTGCGTGAGCCCCCGCAGCTGCACTTCTTCTCCTGCAGCGGGGGCGTGGCCTTTAGTGGCAGTTCTCCCTTCAGCATTCTGATCCGTCACAACGACCGACAGCCTCGTCATCTTTAAAATAATTCTGTCAGTGACTCACGAACGTTCGGACGTGTTGCCTCAGGGCAGACACGCCTAGAACTCCGATTTAAGCAGAGAAAACTTTTTTTTGTGCTCATTCGTTATTCGCTCAGATGAAGTAACAGCAGGCGAACGACATCGGTGAGTGGAAAACGGTTCCTCCGCGCCGCAGGGGGATTTACACAACTGACGGAACGCCACGGGATGAACAGAAAACATCTTCATGTGAAAATCGGTGGAGTTCCCCCTTTAAAACTGTTGTCAATTCATTTCCAGTGACTTCACTGATGCTGCACTGACAGCAGTAGAGAGGCCGATACGGATGAGAGCAAAGCTGAGATGAGTCATTGCCAGGTTAACATTTGAGTACAGTCAGCACGATGGATGCTACCTGACCTGACAGATGATAGAGAGAGAGAGAGAGAGAGAGAGAGAGAGAGAGGGAGAGGCCCCGGGGCCCGATGAGAGGATCATGCAAAGACAGAACAACATCAGAGGGGGTTTCCATGAGGACTTCATTTCCTGATAAAACTGTTATTAATTGGGCTTTAAGGTCAAACATTTGCCGTGCTCCATCCACTAATGTAACTTCTTAACTGCACCTCAACATGGGGTACAAAACAGCGCTGACACGGAGGCCCATGTGACCGGCGACACAAACACACAACACGCTGTATTCTCTCAAATGAGCGTGTCTGGTCTGTTTCTGCTCAGCCTGCCCAGTTCTGTCGGCATCCTACGAAATAATTACGGACAAATTTGGTGCATTCGCATGATTGGGTTCTTGGGATTTTTTTTTTTTTTTTCCCCCTGCGTCTGAATGGAGGCTCTGCTCCATGTCAGGGCAACGAGACAGAGCGGGGCTATTATGGCCGGGATGGGCCGACAGAAAGAAGGGAACATTCATCCCAGACAGGATGAGTTTTTAAAAAACAGAACGTAAGAGCTCTTCAGAGGTCTCACAGAGGTTCACGCGAGGTTGTGGGAGACTCGCACACACAGTGGAGACGCTGTGTGGGATAAAAATAGCCGACTCTTTGATGCACGCTGCGAGCTTTTCCTTTCAAATTCATATATTCACATATCGGCTCGACACAGCCGCCAGCTCCGCTAAGCCGTTTCAACTAAGATGGTGGCATTAGCAGACACCCCCGATATTAAGCGTCGATCTGCAGCTGTACGACGCCGTGTTTTGGTTGGAGAATTTGCAACATTTATTCGCACAGGCTCTCTCTCTCCGCAGCGTCTTCTCCCCTCTCACACAGCAGGCGCGGAGAACATGACACCGAGCCTCGATGTCCCGCCAACACACCCAGAACTCCTCTAACCCTGCTAACAGCACAGAAATAGTCATTAGGAGCTTTTTATTTTCCCCGCAGATAGCATTGCCACGTGTGTTGGCTCCCAACGTGTCCATTTCCAGGCCCGCCGCACCGGACTGGACACTGCGGTGCCGGGAGAACCTGGGTGGTCCTGTTTTGTTGTGTGTTTGGTGATGATAGACTGATGGCTGCAGATTTGTCTTGGCACAAAATCCACGTTTGACACTGAGACAGTGAATTAGAGGGGAAAATGACAGAGAAGGATTCTTAAAGGATTTACTGGCTGTAATGTGAAGTGGTAACAAATTGATTTGACTCAGGTTGCGTTTTGTTTTAGTTTTTGTTTTGGCCGAAGAGCAAACTGGAGCGGCGGCGGCGGAGGTTTGGATCGCTGTGCGTGTAGTTCTGGGCTGATTTATGGAAACAGTTTTAGTTTTAGTTTTCACTCGGTCCTTAACGAGGAGTCCACTTATCTGTTTCTCTCTGTTTGTGTGTGTTGGGCCGAGCTCAACCTCTCTACAACGTCTAATTGAATTCAGAACGTGTGTGTGTGTGTGTGTGTGTGTTTTTCAGGTTCAAACTTTGTGACACGTAAGATCAGCCGCTCCGTGGCAAAGATTCACCTGGGCCAGCTGGAGAGCTTCAGCCTGGGCAACCTGGATTCCAAGAGGGACTGGGGCCACGCCAAAGACTACGTGGAGGTAAAACACACACATTCAACCGTGACCGCACACAAGACACGCACACAAACCCTGCTCCGGAGTTGAAAGGAGTTCAGATGTGCACATCGCAGTAAAGGGGCATGTTTTCCCAGATTATTTGAAGCTGCAATATCTGCATGAAGCCGGCTATGATTCTTTGCCAGAAGAGAGATAGCGAGGGCGGGAGGGAGTTAGAGGGAGAAGGCCGCATGCTGCGAGGCCGTACTCTGCACTCTGGTTTCCCACAACTCACCCATGTCCCAGATCCCTCCAGGGCCCCCATCGCCGTCGAAGAAGAAGAAAGAGAGATATTAAGGGAATGCCGGGTCCGGAGGACGATGACAGAAATACAGTGTTTTTGTTAAAGTAACGGTGCCAGCGGCAAGCAGAGAGAGGAGAGGCGAGATGAAACGAACAGTGGGGTCACCGCATCCAGGAGCAGACCAGTGTTTCTATATGTGTGTTTACCCCCCTGTTCATGTGTGTGTGTGTGTGTGTGCGCGCAGATGAAAGGCTCCACGGGTTGCCATGTCTGACAGCAGACCCCTCGCAGCGGACGGTGTTATTATTAGGAGGTGATGGTGGCGGAGATGGCAGGGGGCTTTCTTTGAGATGGGAGTGGAGTCCAGGAGGTTAAACTGCAGATCACAAAGTGAGGTCACTGTGGCGGCGTGGCAGCGTGGCAGCGTGGCAGCGTGGCAGCGTGGCAGCGTGGCAGCGTGGCAGCATGGCGGGTGGCGGCGTGGCGCGTGGCCGTCAGTCAATCATTGCCTGATCAGGGAAGACTTGATGAGTTCATCTGATCGTAACATCACTGATTCATTTTAACCTCCTCTGGTTGTGAAGTAGAACTCAGACTTTAGATAGGCTAGAAGACAGGAAGTGATGGAGAGCCCGGGTGGAGTTAAACACGGAGGCAAGAGGAATCAGTCTGTTGACAAAGTGAGTGGACGACCAGACACGCGTTTGACTCTTCGTCATTAATACAAAGATGAGAGGAGGGAAAATTGAGAGGAAGAAGTCAACCTCTTCATTTTGAGTTTCATCAGTCTGAGCTGTCACACACACACACACACACACACGCATACACACACACACACACATACACACACACACACACACACACACACACACACACACACACACACACACACACACACACACACACACACACACACGTCCTTATATTAAGTGGATCAACAGTCACGTGTTTGTGACACAATTGAGACGTTTCCATCCACGATTGATGTGCGAGACTGTCTGGTGTCTTTCCGGTTATTATCGTAACCATGACAACCAACCTCTGATGTTTCCCTGTTGGAACGTCTGCGGTGTCAAACCATCGCCGAGGCAGAGCCGAACCAGAAGGATGATCTTCGTGAAATGGTTCTCATCTATCTTCTTCAAAGAGGAAAAGCTCTGCTTGCTCGGTCGCCTGCAGCAGGTTTCTCCATCTTCAGATGTGAGTCCGTACACACAACTCTTGTGTTGCTGTGTGTGTGTGTGTGTGTAGGTGTGTGCGTCTTGTGCCAGTCCAGGGCACCCTGGCTTGAGACGCTCCAGGTTTCCTGTGGGAACCGCCGACATTCCAGCCCTGGTGAATCAGGCACCTCCTGGCCGCGCGGCTCGAGTTTCGGAAAGCAGTTTTCGGGAAGCCAAACAGAAGCTCGGGGGACTGAGGGTAACTGAGGTGGAGGAGGAGGGAAAACAGACGCATGTTTGTGATCATTTTGCATAAATGATCCGTCTCTCCTGCTGAAAGTTCTCCCCGCCCTGCACGCCATCAAAGGCAGTGACTGTCACCACGACCCCCCCCGCCCCCCCTCCTCCTCTTCTTCGTCTCTCGGCTTCACTTTGAAATATCCATCCAACCGGTGTCAGCGCTGCGTTACCATGGCGAAGCTACACAACCGAGCAATTTGTAAACAGAACCATGTGTGTCTGCGTTTGCCTGACAACTGCTGTTCCTCCGTCTCCTCACCCCACCCAGGACAGGGAAATTGCTGGTAATTGGCTGCGGATGGATTGCGGGTGGCAGGAGGGGCGTGCTGTGTGTCTGCTTTAACGACGTCTGAAGGCGTGCGGCTGGCTGGGCATCATCTCAGCCGGGTATCGGGTGTCCCTCCCAGGCAGGCAGACGGACCTGGAGCTGCCCAGCTCCTCTCAATGGAGCCCCTTTATTATTATTATTATTATTATTATTACGGTGTGATTGAAGAGCCCAAACTTCGGGATAACTTAAATCCTCCTGATCTCATTTTCGTCACAAGGGGTTAAGCATTTCAGTTTGCGACGGTATTTGAAACATTTGGCCGGCCCTTTATTTATTTATTTTTTCGAGTGTGGTTTGGCGCTCGAGATCGAATTTTTTAACCGCCGTGTGCCAAAGAGAAAATAAAAAAAAATAACCCGCAGCAATCACTCACTAAAGATCACTCTTAACTTTAACACTCATAACTTTATCTGAACAGATAAAGATGTAAGAGTCAGCCATCTTTCTCTCCTCCTCCTCCTCCTCTGCCTGCGCCCCCACCCTGGAGTTGGCCCGTGGTTGGTACAGCTGTTTGGACCCCTCCCCTGCACCTCCACCCCTCCTGGCTGCAGGGGGTTCGGACCAGGAGCAGAAACCGCCTGCTGGTTTTGGACCTTCCTCTTCCTTCTTGCCTGTCCGTCCTTTCTTCTCATGCCTCTTAATTTTTTCACCCGGTGGTGTTTTGCACTCCTAAAAAAGACGCGTCGTCCCTCCAGTGCTCCACCTCGTCCCTTGTCTGAACAGTTACCACCCAGGTCCGAGATATTTCCCTTCCACATCCACTAACCGGCTCTTATTTTCCCCGTGACTGGAGCCGGCGTTCTCACAGCTCATGCAGACTGGAGTGGGAAACTGTTGCCAGATGAGATGTGGCTGACCCGCTGACACAGTCCCGAGAGCCCCCACCCAACCCCAACCCCGACCCCTCCTCCTTACACTTGTCTTGATCGCATTTTTGAAATATAATCAGCCGTTCTTCGGTAGGCGTTTCCCCCTCGCCTTCAGGTGTGTGCGCTCGCCCCGTGTGTGGCGGTAAGCCGTGATTCCCGGCAGTGTGGGGAAGCGGCGCGGTGACAGGACAGCCCCCGGATGGTGTCATCTTTCACCCTCTTATTTAGCTTATTCCCTTTTTTTTCCTGCTGCAGCTGCCTCTCTGTGCAGTAATGGTTACAGATGAGGCTAATTAGCCAATCACAGCGCAGATCAGGGCCAATCACAGATGATTGATGAGCGTGCCGAGCCATTCATCACATGTTCTTGGCTCGCGAGGTGACAGTGCGGGCAGCCTTGGGAACCGGGTACAGTACACTCAACATTTATGTCAACAGTTTGACCTTTCTTTTTTTGTTTTCGGGTGAAACTGGACTCGTGTTTGGCAGTGGGAGATCTGTCACAAGACGCGTCAGTCATGGGTACTTTTCAAACGCTTTTCCACCGAAATGCAGCGAACGTTTCATCGAAAGCACCTTTGGCTTTAAATGAGTAACACGAGCTGCAGCTGGGCTCAAACCTGCGGCATTTAAAAACCCTTAAAGTCTCAATAGTAGAAGCAGACGGTTCCCTGCCACAGATATATAGACGTGTATATTGATTGTTACGTGCCAATACGATAAGAAATAATAATATAACTTTATTTTAAAAGTATTTTTACTTTTCATACTTTAAGTTAATTTTGCTGACAGTATACAACCGTATGTGTGTGTGTGTGTGTGTGAGTGTGTGTCATATAGACGCCAGGCTCTTTCCAGCGGTTGTTCAGGGTGCTGATAAATACCTTTGCCCTCGCTGTAAGCTTTTAATAAACACAGCTGGAGGCGTGAAGAGCTGAAATGGGAGCTAATAGGGCCGAGGAGAGGGAGTTTAGGGTTTCATCACCCCGAACCTCCTGACTACAACTACAACTCAGAGTGACCTCTGTGTGCCTTAACGCACCCACCCTGGCATAGATCACAATGTCATCCCTGGAGAGTGTGTGTGTGTGTCTGTGTGTGTGTGTGTGTGTGTGAGCTCGCTCTGCAGGGGGTTTCGAACATTCAGTGAGAGAGACTGCGACAGAAGCTACTGTCATGATGACTCAGGGTGCCACACAAGCAGGATGAGTAAACGACAGCAGCTGTGTGTGCGTGTGTGTGTGTGCACGTGTGTGTGTGTGAAGGTTTTTGGGGCGTTAATTGCAGATGAAATTTGACCCGTTGCCTCAGCAGCGGCTCAATAAACTGAGGTTTCGCCCCCCGTGGCTCGGAGCAATAAAACCTCACTGAACCTCCTGCAACCTCCTTTACATGCAACAACAACACACACACACACACACACACACACACACACACACACACACACACACACACTGCAAAATAGGAATTTCCAAGCCTGGCGAAGTTTTGAAAGAATAAATAAAACCAGAGCAGTTTTAGAATATTTACGGTAATTTCAAATCACGAATATCTGTATATGATTGGTCGTCCACGGCAACAATAACAATAACTATGAGGGCGTGAGCGTCCACACTGATGCACAATAACATTCTGTGATGTTATTCTTTAATATTGGGTTTCGTTGTAGTTGAATTGTCCATCAAACCAAACAAAGCGGTCCCAGCGTGAGTTCACCCTGCAGCGTCCTGCAGCCCCACGGAACCTCTATACATACAGCTACAACCAGGTGTGTGTTGGTGTGGGTGTCCAGCCAACACGCACGTGTTTTTATTGAGTTGTGAAAGCAGAAACTCACAGAGGTGAACAGATAAAC
>CAAKHC010015603.1:11395-30658 GCA_901007825.1 Macroramphosus scolopax | reverse complement strand
GACAGGAGTTTACTGCCACATCATCTAAATGATTCATGGAATCCTTGATCAATATACTGACTACAGGTTTGATGATTGATTGATCATCATCATCGATTGGTCATCAAGCAAAACATGTTTGAAAATCTATCTTCAGTCAGATTAACTGTTTTGCTCTTAACAGCCATTTTTTATTACTTAATTTAGCAAGAACAATGCACACTGTTAAGATAGTTGTTCTTATTATTAATCACCTCCCTTCGTCACCTTTCATTGGTTTGTTTGACTGTTTACGCCAAAAACTACCCAGTTGATTGTCATGAACTTTGATGGGTCGTTCAGAACAACAATGCCAAAGGTAATAACTTTCTAAGAGAGAGAGATGACCTGTCATGCGTGAATATTTTTCAGCCACATGGACCTGAATAGAAGAACAGTGCTGCACCAATACAGAGGAAAGTGTGAGACCAAAAGAAGCCGCCGAGGCCTCAGAGCAGATCCCAGGTCAGGATCCGACATTCTGCTCTGTAGACACAAGTAGTTTACATAACTTCCTGGACGAGCCGCTCGCGCTCTCGCTGGCCGTCTGTTCGGCAGTGGGAAATGCGGAACTCTAATTCGAGAAAGAGGAAGCGTCGAGTTCTGCCTGAAACTGCAGCGAACATCACATCACATCAGCCTGTCAGGAGCCGACATGAACCCACGGCTGAGCAGAAATCCTGGTGAGGCGTGTTGCAACAGTGAAGGGAAGATCCTGTGCTTGTGCAACGCCATCAGGTGTGTGTGTGAGTGTGTGTGTGTGTGTGTGTGTGTGTTTATGGCAAAGTCCCAATCACGTAGAAGATTAAATTTTCACATAAAGACTGAAGTGACAGAAACATGAGTGTGTGTGTGTGTGTGTTCGTGTTTCCTCAACACACGCGATGAGTGATGAGTATTAACCAATCCTGACCACATAGGATTTCCCAGAGTTTCACATACATGTGTCACAGCACATTAAACGTCCACCCACACACGTTCTTGTTTTGAACAACTCGTGGGGTCCCATCATTGACATTCTCTGGCCCCTGACCCTGACCTCAACCATCACAGCTGAATAACGTTCAAACCTTCAGCACGTCGGTCCCCACAAAGCTGTCGTATCACTTCGGTGTCGGACCACATGTATATATTCTGTATATTTACTGTAGGTCTGATTATTGTGTTGATCTCGTACTCAAACCTCGGTCCTCCTTTTGACACCTTCACTTTGCTCTCGACCTCCCATATAACTTGTTTTTTGCTTTTGTTGAAATTAATAAAAAAAGAAAAAAACTGTTCCTTTAAAAAAAAGATTTTTTTAAAGGAACAGTTGGACTTTTAAAGAAACACTGTCTTGCCCGGCAGACGAGAGACAGTTGATGCCACCGTCTCGTCGTACGTACGCTGAATACGGAGCTGCAGCTGCACACCTGTTAGCTTAGCACAAAGAGGTACAAACGGCTCCTCAGTTGGTACGTTATACAGTGTCTGCCTTCAGTATCCTTACATCCAGACTAATCCTTGCTCAACACCAGTTACTTCCTGGAGTCGCGTCTGGTTGCTGACCTATTTTTATCTAATGCAAAAAAAGAAAAGAAAATGCAAGACAGGACTTTTTACAATTTCTCGCACAGCAGAAAACTGGCATGTGACGATACCGTAATGAATCAATGTTCATGGAGTCGACCTCTTACTGCACATCACATCTGTATTCAGATTTAAAACTAATATATTATATATATTATGACAGGAATTTTCATTCACTCTTTTAGATGTAAAACTAAAAAAAACAGTTTTTAAATGTATTTTATATTTTTACTCTCTCTGAGAATCTCCTTTTTGTCTTCTTCATCACGCTCTCCATCCTCTACCCCCAAACACACGCACACACACACACATACACACATACACACGGATGTGGCGGGATAAAGATCACAGTATTTTCCTAGTGGACAGCCTCAGGTTGCCTGCTGGTCGCTATGGAAATAGCCTATGGAAATGGAGCAGGAAAGAGGTTGTGCGTGTGTGTGTGTGTGTTCATGAGTGTGTGTGTTACCTGGGACATCTGTGGCCGCAGGTTGATCTCTCTCAGGTTGACGGCCTGAGGCAGCAGGTTGTTGAGTAACTGGCAAAGCAGCACGCCGTCTCTCAGAGCCTGAGCCAGGTCACACACCTGCCACACACACACACACACACAAGAGAACAGGATGTGTGTCCACGTGCAGATCTGAGTGCGTCCATGTGTGTATGTGCGTGTACATGTGACAGCTGATTTACCTGCGTGCCCTCCCATGTAACCCGGTGGTTCTCAGGAAGAACACGGCACTCGATCAACCACATCGCACACTGGCGCCACAACTCCATCTTTGTTTTCTGAGTGGCAGACAGACACTTCAGCACCGTATCACCTCACTCAGACATTGAACATAAAGTTAGTAGATATAAGGAGTTTTCACAGTCAGATCACTCTGAATTTCACTTTATCACACTAACACCTCTTTTTAACGATGTTATGTCTAATTCTGTCCCCCCCATCAAATCATGCCCCCTCCTATTAGACCTCCATATATGGGACCCACATATACAGGGTCAAGACTTAAATTATGGCAAGTTGCATCAGTGATTTGAGATCTCAGAAGACGATATGATGGGGCCAGAGATAAGGTTGGTAAGATAAGAGGAAACACAAACCGACAGGGAAACAGAATTTGACACAACACCAGAAACCTCCAGTCGATCTAGGGCATGTTAATGACTGAAAGTCTGACTGCAGTCACTCTCACTCTGTCCTCTCGATCAGAGCTTGACGTGCTGGAAATCCTTGAAATACCAAAACACAGGCCGCAGTCCAACCAGAATCTAACGGAGTACGACTATCAGAATCAGCTCTCACCTTCTTGCCTCCGTTCTTGTTCTTCAACCCCCTGACTCCGTTTGATTATATCATAGTCAGACTCTCGTGCTGCCTCTCTTCCGTGGTGAGCGTTCTGCAGCGCTGCAGTGTGTCGAGTGCTTTCAACTTCATCCCTCAACTTCCTTTTTCCTGGTACACAACCACACAGTCGAATCGACACTCACACACACATGTAGAGCTGCTGCTGTACGAGAAACGTTGTCAGTCTGCATACGTGAGTGTGCACGTGTGTCTCATGAGGACAACTAGGTCATGAAAAATAGAATTGACAAACATTTAGACAGTCTGTCTTTTTTAAAGGGAGGCAACAAAAGTTACCCAGTTGAAACTCAGTTTCCATATGAAGATGTTTTATCTACATTTATGTCGCCTTAAAGAATCACACAGTGAAGAAACAATACAAATCTCAATAATGTATTTACATTTAAATTGAAAAGGCCAGCCTGCAGAGAGACCGACTGCTGTCATGATGTCATCTTCAGACAGCGTGGGCTGCATGAATAATGGACCAGCTGCTCAGAAACTGTCACGGCACTCGTGGTGAGTTTATTGGGTCGTGAGCGCCTTTTGAAAAAATCTGGATCAACAAAAAAAGTGTCGATCACTGAAACAAGCTGTTCAAGTCACCACGCACGGATGTCGAGCACGAGAGGACATTCAACTATACCTGTAGATCCTGACCTAACAGCCTAAAGTCACCATGATAAGGCCGCGTGGAGGCTTGACCCCAGCTAGATCTCTAGAACTTTAACCCACCTCACCTTCTCTACTCTGACATGTTTCTACTTCACCACTAGAGGTCAGTGTTACACACAGCACTGTTCCCTCAGCAGCTGTGAATTACTACCTGGAGACACAGACACTCTGCATGCAGGCCTATCTCCAATTTGACATGTTGACAGCTGCCTAACAGTCTTACAATTTCCTATCCCCCCTTCCTGCTCTGTTCTCTCTCTTTCTCATGACATGCCAGGATCTGCCTCGACCTGTGCTCCCCCGCCTCCCGGGAGCTCATGTTAATTCCTGCGCTGTGATTTGCTGCCTGCTGTGGGCTACTGTGCGCCCGAGGTACAATCTGATTGGCTTTTTGTGTGACCCTGCAGGTTTGAGGGGGAGCGGGCTCACAACATTACCAAGAGAAACTGAGGATCAGACTTCATGGTAATGGTTGATATCTCACATGAGATGAGCTGCAAAGTAGGAAGGGATACAGAGGGAAAGTGAGACGCCACGAGATAGAAACATCACAAGGGCAGCAAGAGAGAAGTGAATACCCCTTGGTGGATCCTCCAAACAGGTAGGTGCTACATACTGTAGCTGCTGCCAGGCAAACAGCAACAGAGCTCTCTGCTTGTGTGTCGGGTCACAACAGGTTATTTGACTAATTGAAATTGTACTTTGCTTCAGATTTCTTGTGCACAGAAACATGTACGAGCATGTGCACGTGCATCTTTGCTGGTATGTGATCTGTAGCTCTTCTGCCTTTGCTGTTCAGACATGAACAACCGCTCCATCGCCTGGTGGCTGAGGCAGATCGGCCTGCCCCAGTACACCAAGACCCTGGAGAGTGAATATTATGGACTGGAGGTATGCTAATCTGTGTGTGCATGTTGAGATCTAATCTACCTTTATTTGTGCTTTGATTTAATTACCACTGGCGCTCCGTAACGCTCGACTTCTCTTCCTGTTTCTCTCTCCAGGGTTTGCTGTATGTAAGTGACGGAGAGCTGAAGGAAGCTGGGATAGAGGACGACACACACAGGGAAACCATCCTCAGTCAGCTGGCAAGACACCGACAGCAACTTGACCCCCGATCAGGTGACATGCACATTGGCACTGTGGGATTATTCAGTATTTAACTCTGCAATTATTAAAGCCGTGATGAATCGCCTGTCGAGACGATGGATGTACTGATCATGTCAGTGAAATAGTCGCAGCACGGGTGATGAATCCAATCAACTGAATTACCTCAGATTTTTTTGTCCCCAGATGAACCCATGGAGCCTTTTTTTTCTTTTTAAGTGGAATTCATTCATATTGTTTTATTGTTAAAGCTGCAGGTTATTTTGTGTTGACATGTCTGTGAACCTGAGGTGCTGAAGCACGATATCAGCTGATGATGGCCTCATGCTTTCTTTCTTTCTTTCTTAATTAAAGATGCTGCTTATTCCCCAATCAATGCAGATCGAGGGGCAAAGTTAACAGGGAGCCAGCAGGGATCCCTGTAAAGATAATCAGGGAAAGCTATTGCAAACCAAATAATTAAAAAGAAGCAAATAGAAATGACTTTCTCTGCAGATATCAATCAACTTACCCTCACACTAACTTCTAGGGAAATTAATTTGTTCACATATGGACTTAAGTGCTCTTAGCTCAACATCACACTCAGGGAGTTTTACTTAAAGCAACTACTTAAAGCAACATCATGTATTGTATTGTATTTGTATACATGTCCCCAATCAATGGCCAACATTCAGTCTCACGAGGTCATAGGTGAATCCATCTTGCCCCACTTCAGGCGATGCTCCTGTGTCCAAACAACAGGGGTTGGGATCATTCGGCATTCAGTTCAGTCTCATCATCGAAAGCAGAACAGAGAACGGCACTGAAGGCTGTCAGCGATGGAGTTTGATATTTCCACTCTACTAACAAACTGGTTGAAGTTAGCCAATGAGAGACAGATGGTTCATCCAATCAGTTGTACGGGTCTCCTCATTCTTAAACTTTTGGTAAGAAACTAATTTGTGCTTTTGTCATCTCAGGCGTGCAATTTGAACGCAGGGTGAGCCGGAAGTACTCCCTGGGATCATCTATGGATCTGGTGAGACCACAAGCGCCTCCTCAGAACAATTCTGCTCACATCCCATAGCAGCGAAAATATATGGGCCTTACCAATTTCCTGCAGGTGAAGCCTGGAAAGGATCTGTTTCGCCAGAGTGTCCTGCCCCGCCTCCAGCGCGCTGACAAAAAGCACCGCCTCTCCGCTTCCCTCTCGCAGCTCCGCCCCCTGAACGAGGACCACACTGCCAGTACGACCCATGGCTGCCAGGACAGCAAGCGCAGGTAGGAGGACTCCCACGGCTGTTGTGTGGGTCTGTAAAAGAAAGTTATTGTGTGTGTTTCACTAATAATTAACCAGGTGGCTCATAGAATGAAGGTCAGAGTTTGTGACGTGAAGTAGGTGCACTCAAAACTCAGACGAGTATAAAAACACTATACTGACTATATGAAAAAATAGCCTTTATAATAACATTGTGGTCTTAATTTGGATTCTTACATCCAGGAGGAAATGAAATGATTGTAAGGACATACAATACTTTTAAATTCAGCTCAAAGGGTATCAAACCCTGCAGATGGTTTTCATTTCATTTGCTGAGGTAATGAGACTTGTCACCTAAACACAATGGGAGAGAATAAATAGTTTCTGTAGATGAAAGAAAACTCCATAAATTTTCAAGAAGCTTGTTTTAAAGTCTTTTGGAGTGCTACCGCATAAAAAAGATATATTTAAAGCATTTTGTGACTTCAGAGGGAGCTGCACAAACACGTGATAAATGACCTCTTGTGACACAATGTGAGCTGCAGCTGAAGACCTCCAAAGCCCGTTCATTTCTTCTTGACTCCCTGGGATGTCTATGGATTTGGTGAGACCAAAAGCTGACACAGCACCTCCAGTCATTCAAAATAACAGATCTAGCGACTTCCTGCACAAACCTCAGTGACTTTGCAAAGAAGAGACTCACCTACAGCCCTGCAAGCAAGAGACACACCTCTACTGCATCTACTGAGTGAGGCGGAGCTTAAAAAAAAATGTATTGCTATAATTAATTTCTTCAAACTTTCTCTCCAAGTGATCATCTTACATGTAAATCTAGATGAAGTCAATTGGCGATTCATTGGTGTTTATGACCCTTCTGTTGCAGTAGGAATGGATTTCACAGCTAAGGCCAACGCTTACACATAGCACCTTTAATTCTCTTCTCATAGTTGAAGCTAATTTATTACAGTAATTATGAACTGCAAGGAGCAAGGCATGTGAATATTTGTACAGGCATATTGTCTTTAATTGTAACCACTGACAGGCAGTGTCAGTGTAAAAAGCCAGGCTGTCAAGTTCAGGCACATCTCTGCTCACCACTCATAAAGTGCTGAATGGGATTGTAAACAATGTGGATCTTGTGAAGCAGGAAGTTCCAGCTATCCGTTCTGATTGGCTCAGACCCCTTTTGAAACAAGTAAAATAACCAATAAACACCCCTGCGACCGCACAACAGATGCATATTAATGCGCTATCTTTAAAAATAAAAAACACACATCACAGGTGATAGCAACAGCAGAGTTAAGTAGTAAAGACTGGTTAACGTAGATTTGTGTATGCCCTTGTTTTATGGCATATGGGCTAACTAGTTTTGCTTTTTTGCTTGAGACCTGCGTGTGTCTGGAAGTACCTTTGATCAGAAACACATGTCGGATACACCTTCACATGCCCCTCTGTGCGGCTGCACACCACATGAACGCAGGCAGGTGATGTGTCAGCTCGGCTTGTGTCGGTATCCGAGGAATGTTACCAGATAGCCGCGTTTCAGCACCGAGGCCCGTGTCGGGGAGGACTTGTGGGAACTTGTCCGAAACACAGCGGGGAGGAGGGTGAGGTGAGGGGAGGGAGGAGAGGGAGGCTGGGGAGGGACTGGAACGAAGGATTGTTACTTCCCAGCTGTTATTTTGTGTTGTTCTCTTGGACCACAAACCGTAAAAAAAACATGTCCGGGACGAGCGAGCTGTGAAGACGACTGTCAGGTAGGAACGACCGTTGGCCGCCGCCATAGATGATTTTATGAACAACTTTTCGTAAATTAACGCGAGATGTTCGAAGTTTCTCCGTTTCACGTTTGACGTGTTGTAACTTCTAAATATTAACAACTATAGTTAACACTGGGTATTTGTTCAGACATGAAGGAAAAGTCGACAGCGCTAACGTCACTTTGGTATAGTCATGCTAAGTTACCTGTAATTAGCTTAGTCAGCTAACGATACCTGACGTTACCTGTTGCACAATTCTGGAGCACCAACAAATCAGTGTTCCACTATCGAACAAACTCACCAATTACAATAATTAATATGCGGGTTTATCTATGAACTTCTGAAGCTTCTTCACGGTAGTTTATAATGTTAGGTGGCAATTTTCTGTAGCACATTGTACAGGTGTTTCTGGTGTGCTGCGGCTGCCCGGACCAACGCCCCTCAAACAGGATGTCGCCCCCTCTTACCCTGATAACATGCCCCCTCTTACCCTTATCGCTTGCCATTATAACATGCACCGTCTTACCCTTACAACATTCACCTCTTACTACACCCTCTTACCCTGATAACATGCACCCTCTTACCCTTATAACATTCACCTCTTACTGCACCATCTTACCTTAATAACATGCACCCTCTTACCCTTCTGACATGCATCCTCATACATTGTAACATCACTTAACACTGGGATTCACCTGGATGTCTCTGTGTGTATGTGTGTACAGCTCCCCCCTATTAACTTCATTATATAATTTTCATTTCATCTTTTAGAGAGATGAAAACGATGCACATCTGGGTCTAATCAGCTGAAGTCGACTTGGACTATTTTGGTCACTTGGTGAATAAAACCTGACGTAATGTTGAAAAAGCATACTTAATCAACTCGTTGGATAAAATCTTTTCAGTGTGCAGGCTTTCTTTTCTCTTGGGATTGTTTTCTTAATAGCTTGTTCGCTGATTTCCCAGCATGTTTTCCGAATGTTTGTTTTCTGTAATTTGATACTAATTGGTGGGAAAACGGGCAGCTGTTGATTTTCAGAGGAATTTTTGTGATCAAACTGCTTGAAGACTTGCAGAAAATATAATTACATCCCAATCTCAGTAAATAAGTTATTGAAAATGCTGTTCGACCCTGTCAGCGTGATACGTAGGCCGGAGGAAAGATGGATTTCTATATGATATATATATTAACAGCACCACAAACTAGCATAAGGCCATAAAATTGAATCGACACCTCTTTTAAAACGGAACATAACTGTTTGCCTACAGGGTTGGTTGAACGGTTGTTGTATTCATGTCAGTGAAAGCTGAACACTTGCTGCATAAAGAATACTATAATGTGTGTCTTGTGTTTCAGTGGGTGTTAATAGCTATATCCAGGGTCATGTTGAGAATTGTTGCACTAGAGTTGGAGCACAACCCACCAGGGATCCCTAAACACATGATTTGTTCCACAGTGTTTACATGTGTTCACAGAAAGGAAGGCACAGATTTATATTTTCCAAAGAGGCTCATATGATTGCTGGGAGGTTTTTAACGCTGCCCCGTTGTGAGTTTCCAGAGATGTCAACCGTGTGGTTGCAGATGCAGGAAGGTGGAAGCTGAGGGAGGAAGGAAGGAGGGGAAAAAAGGCAGGCTATTAAAAGTCCGTCATTTTGTCTGTTGTTGATGACAGACCTTGGCAGTGGCCTTCCCTCCTTGTCCTGCTCACATTCAGAGGAAAAACATGGCAGACCCATCTGTCGCTCCCCTGGGTTTAATTTAGTAGCTCCAAATCACCTCTCATTTCTTGTTTTTCAGCAAGAGGAGGAGTGTCAGCGCATACTTCAGCCAGCTGAAGGTAAGAGGTTAAGCAAACGGCCTCTCTTGCTCTCTGCAGTCGCCTCTTTGTTCTCCATGTTTTCCTTCACACTACCTTATATAAAGACACCGAGGACATTCAGATTAAAACTGGCCCGCTGCTGTGTGTACTGTAGGTGTTTGGTGGTCGCAGAGAGATGGACTCATTGAAAAAGGAGCTGGAGGAAGAGCTGAAGCTCAGCACTGAGGACCTGAGGAGCCACGCGTGGTACCATGGGCCACTGAGCAGAGAGGTGCTCAATGGACTATATTTTCACTTTCTGGATTTACTCTAAAACATTTCCATACATACAAAAGAACCTCATTTGCACTTTGGACAACTCACTCCGAATTATATATAAGATATGATTTCAAAATATGTGAACTGTCATCACCATCTGACCTTTTGACCTGCTCACTTGTCACCAGGCTGTGGAGTCTCTGTTTGAGAAGGACGGAGACTTCCTGGTCCGTGACTCAAGCTCCGCCCCAGGCGACTACGTTTTAAGCTGCTTTTGGAAGAACGAGCCCATGCACTTTAAGATCATACGAGTGGTCCTACGTCCCAAAAAGGTGCATCTGTGTGTCTTGATCTTAAATTGGAGTGACTCCATTGGGAATTTTTGTTTTCTATACATTCCTTTTAGGGCTTTGTTAACATATCCTGTTTGTCTACATCTACGTGACAGGGCTACTCCCGGGAGCTGTTCCAATTTGAGAAGGATCGCTTTGACAATGTTCCCTCTCTGATCCGATTCTACGTGGGCGGGCGTCAGCCCATCTCCCAGGCCTCAGGTGCTGTGATTTCTCACCCAGTCACACGGACACTTCCTCTTCGTCTCATCACTGAGCAACATGCAGAGTGCAAAGGCAGCAGCAGCAGTCGAGTCTCGGAGGGGAAATCCCACTCTGAGCGCAGCAAAAGACTCAGCTTCAGCTCTGCACACGCAGACACACTGCAGTTCATCAATCCACTGCTAAGGTACGAGGGACTATAGTGCAATGTGCATACAGATGTATAGATCCTAATACAAATGCTCATGGAGTTCATTTATGTGTGGTAGGAGTGGAAGTCAGCCTGCTAACTTGGAGAATGTGGGTCGGAGGCCTTCACTCCAGTCTGCGCAATCTGACAGCAACCTACGAACTGGTACATCAACAAGCACACAACCTATACATACATGCTCCTGTCACCACGCATTGAGCATTATCCCCCCCACTGGCCATGTTCAACACACTAAAAAACGCACATGAATGCTATGCAGAGATGGAAACCATGGAATATTTGATGTGATTAAACTTAAACCCTTTTATAGCTCCAATAGCAAAGGTATCTCAATCAATCAAGTGTCCTCCAGAAACACTTCCTTTTGTCCTTTGAATTTGCAGCTTGTTTTCTAAATGCTGAGCATGTGTTGCCAAATTGATGTTTTCTTATTTCACTTGTGTTTTGTCTGTTTGCATTTAGTAGCAGTGCATTGAGCCCTCAGAACCCTTGTACAAATCATTTCTATACCATATAAAACATGCTCCTGCTGAAGAGCAGACTACCTGAAGACTCTCCACATCTGAGACGATTCCAGTGGACTTTTGAACCGTGACAGAAACATGATGAAGCATGGTCACGCTATGTTACATTTCCACAAGTCGACTAACATGATATGAGAGCGTAGAGGAAACTGATTTGTAAAATAATTGAGGAAAAAGTCGAGTATTCCTTATCTTTTTCTAACTTCTTGATGTTGCTCCTTTTTCATCCAGGAGTTCCACAGAACACTCAGTCAGAGGACATTGGCCCCACCCCCATTTCCCCAGTGTTTCGCACAGGTAGCGAACCCCTGCTGAGCCCACGACCACAGCACACGCGCCCCTCCCATCCAGGTAGCACGCACACATTCATCTCCTGTTGCACAGCTTCAATGTAGCAGTTCAGTCAAGTTCAGTGATTTTAAAAGTACTGCCGCCAGTTTGTATTGCTTCCTGTATGATTACTACATTTCTCCCCCCAGTGGCATTGAACACATATTGCCATAATTAATTTCCCCATTAGTGATTTATTGCTTCACCAACCGCAGCCCATTGGCTGTTAATCTGAATTTTCATGACCCTACCCGTGGGTAAATCGCTCTGCCTACTGATATAACTGTAGTCTACATCTCCTACACACACGCCCTCTTGTAATGTTTGACACACGCATATAACCCTGAACCTTGTCCATGCAGGTGGTGGTGTGACACTGCGAGGTTCAGATGGGCAGCTGCACCCCAGAGCTCCTCCTAAACCTTTAAGGGTATCTGCTCTCTTCCCGCTTGCCATGCCTCCTCTACCAGCAGTCCGGCATCATGACCCCTCCTCTCTCTACGATGTGCTGGTCGTCCAGGTAGAGTAAATCTACTCACCGCTCAGCTCATCAAAGCTTTTCTATTCCCATATCTTTTTGCAACATGAGAACGTCTTCATAGTATTGCCAGCAATGCTCTCTGTAAATTCCCGTCGACAGTTTTCTATCTACTTCCCATTGTGTCCAGGTGCCAGAGTCACGGCGGAAAGGTCATGTGGACCGACTGCGAGCAGAGGAGAAGTGGCAGAGCCGTGCCCGACTCACAGAGACTTCCTTTGGTTTCCTGGAGGCAGAGAAGGCAGCATCACTCCTGCCGTTTGACCAATTGCTTCAGAAACAGGCAGCAGAGGAAATGGAGCATTTTCAATGTCCACAGGTTCGTACTAATGATGTAATATAAACTTTTGAACTCTTTATTTTTACTCCACTAGAGCAGCTTTGTATGATTCAAGGTTTGTTATTTATGTTATACTGATTGGCCATCTTCTGAGGATCAGCTAAGGGGTAACATCCCTGTTCTTTGTGGGCATGCTGTGCATTGATCAGGTGACCATATACAGACGTCCGAGCTGAGCACGACAGCCAGAAGGATCTTTTTGCTCAAAATAATTACGTCTATTTGTTTCCTTCATTATTTGATGTGAATTATCACAGGTGGAGTTAGAGTCTTGTTTCCAGTTGGATCGCTTTGAGTCGCTGCTGTTGCCTGAGAACAACCGACCTCTGGAACCCAGTGTCCTGCTGGCACTAAAGGAGCTCTTCAACCGCTCAGACGCCAACACCACGGCTCTGCACATGCTCAGTGTTGATTGCCAGGTACGCCACAAAAACCTTTGTCTATTCTCAGATTTCAATATGGCTGTTTTCCTCTTTTATGTGTAACAGATGCATTTAGAGTAGATTAAATGCTCATTCTAGGAAGCCAACGTGAAGCCTGAATGCCCATTGATGAGTCATTGTGTTTGTTCTGCAGGTTGCACGCATTTTTGGGGTGAAGGATGAGCAGAAGAGGATCATGGGAGTTGGATCAGGGCTGGAGCTTGTCACTCTGCCACACGGGCGCCAGTTACGACAAGACCTGTTAGAGAGGTACATAGAGCCTGTTCATCTATCACCCAAGATACAAAACACTTTTTCTAATTTATTACTTTCTATAGTACACCTTTAATTAGTACACAGAAATGTCAGAAAATACAAAAAACTGGTGAAAGAAAATCTGTGTGACGAGATGCCACTATAATTGAAGTGAGAAAAAAATCCCTCAATGATCTTCCTTCTCACACTTTTAATCATTCAATCTTTTAAGGCATCATCTAATAGCACTGGGAGTCGCAGTGGACCTCCTGGGCTGCACAGGGACTGTGAGCCAGAGGGCCACTGTTCTACATAAACTGATCTTATTGGCTCAGGCACTGAAAGACCACACCCACAACCTCTACTCCTTCTCAGCTGTGATGAAGGCTCTGGAGATGCCTCAGGTGGGGTTTCCGACGCACAAACATATGCTTGCTTTTTACAAAAATCATTCAAAGTGGAAACAGGTCGAAGGTTTTCAATATTTCTATTTGTGTGTTTTTGCAGATAATGCGACTGGAGATGACCTGGCGAGCGCTGAGGCGGAACCACACAGAGAGCGCTGTTCTATTTGAGAAGAAACTCAAACCCTTCATGAACTCGCTGAACGACGGAGACGGTGAGGGTTGATGTTTAGGAAGTGTGAAATGTAGAGCACTTGTAGAACATAGTTTATACGTGTTAATCAGTGAATGTGTTCCATGACTTCTGCTCTGTGTTCACGTTTTGGTTCAGATTCTGTAGTCCAGGGTCTCGTCGCCGTGCCTCACCTGGTTCCTCTGTTGATGCTGATGGAGGGTGAGGACCCAGTTGACAACAGTGATCGAGGCTGTGAGCTCCTCTATGACGTCCTCCAGGCAGCACGTAGTGCCGCGCTGCATGCAGAAGATTACCAGAAACACTCGCACTCTCTGCTCACAGGTACACACAAGCAGCAACAGTCACGTCTTCTCTTTATATTCTCAGCTGCAAATATTGCAAACGAGTAAAAACTTTCTCTGGCAAGAAGTAGACAAGTAAGGATGAAAAAAATTATATTTTATCTGATCGAATGTCCGTCACACTGCTCCACCAGGAGGCTGGGAGCCGATCCCTGAGCTGCTGGAGGCGTTCCGGACAGAGTTCGCCCTGCGGCTGCTGTGGGGTCAGTCGGGCGCCGAGGCCGACAGACAGGAACGATACGAGAAGTTCGACAAAATTCTTGGCGTCCTCTCAGATAAACTGGAACCTGTAGAGATCACCCCACTACAACCAGAGACTCTGGACCTGCTTCCATAAGTGAACTCATCACTTTTGTCACAAGAGGAGAATAAAAATCAAAGATGTTTTTAAGTTTAGCTTTGGCCTGTTGCGGTAGCCAAGGGGGGGAGATCAACCCTCTGACATCACACTGACAAGTTGGGAAAATGCATGTGTTCCTTAACTTGGTGGAAGGGGAGTCTTTGAGGTTGTCGAGCGACAACTTCACATAACTCGTCAGAAATGGAATTATATCTGAGATGCAACTGTGAAAAGTTCTATGACAGATTTATTTTCCTTCTCCAGGGAATCTGAAATTGTTTACCCCCAAAACTATCATGTGTTTACTTTCCCAAAAGTCTGATGGTTCTTTGACACTTGACACTTCAGATGAGCGGCACGAACAACTTTTGTACAGGAACTGTCGTTGTGACGAGGGCCACACTGGAAACCGTTTCTCCTTTCAGTGTTTCTGATGCAATAAATGAATGTATATTTACTGTTTTATATTTCTCATAAATAATATGGTCTAAACACCAAACAGACAAGAATATTTCTTTTTTTTCTCCACTTTATGACTGAAACAATGCATATAAATCCATACATTTTTAAATGGATCATACAATAATACCCCTAAAATGCTGAGAGAACATCTACTAGTTCATGGCAGAGAAGAGAAGATGGGCAAACCTTATAAGCTCTACTGAGATCTATCAGTATTTAAAAGTGCTAAAACATTTTTTTTTTTTACTGTTCCTAAATTGACAGCTTTAGTGAGGAGCTGAACAACATCGTATTAATGTTGGTGAAGAGCTCCTTTGAATTTCTTTTACTGATTAAGACTTTAAGAAACGTCTAATTTGAAAAGGACAAGATGACGTACTGAGGTCTGGAGACTCAGAGTGAACACAGGAGGCTGAACAAAGTAAGCAGAATGTGGAAGACAGTTGACGACCAGAAGAGACCGTTCTACACATTTTTTTTGTGCAAGACGAGGATTCAATTTCTTTACTTTTTCATGATCAGATTTTATGACGTTCGGCAGTGCTATGAGGAAGTCAGAAGCAGCTTGTTGGCTTCAACCCCAAACAAGTTAAAAGTATTATAAAACAATATAATCTGTATCCTCACTTTATTAAGAACTTTGATTGCTGTTGTGCTTCTTCCTTTAGTTTAAACCCACGATGCCCAAAATTCACTGTGCAAATTACTTTGCTTTAACTGGACTATTCATCAAGAGATATAATTTGTGCTCTCACAGTGGTTTGGATCCAGTTATAAAGTAAAAAAAATAAAATTAAAAAACCCATCACATTACCATGATAAAACTCACATTATCCTATCATGTAAAAGAGGCTTGCTGTTAGATGAAGCGTTCAGCGGGTTGTTAGCAGAGGCGGCGGGAGAGTCAAGTGGTTTGGATATAGTGAGAAAACAAACGCAGCGTCAGGCAACGATGATGCTGAATATGTTACATGAGCCGTCATCAAATTCTGTTGGCGAACATACATTCAAAAGTTACATTGTGAGAACGCTGACAGACCGGCCTCTCCTGCCACAGGGAGTGTATGATATTGCAAATGAGCCTTGACAACAAGCTTTTATAATCACTCGCTGTCAGCCCGGCCACAGCGTCTTGAGATAATAGATGTAGAGAGCAGCTCTGATTATCGAGGACGACTTTGTATTCACCTTTGGCTCTTGACTTGCTTTCAATCTGTAACTCTGAGTGTGTGTTACTGGGCGGGTTTCACATAGGATGAAGGTATATAGCCCTCTTCTCCACTGGACCTAAGGACTCTCATCCATCCATCTCCCTTGTCGTCCTCCATTATACTCAACATTTCTCCTTCTGTAATAGAAATGGTGCCCTCGCTGTTGCCTGCACACAAACAAATTTGGAGGCATGTTAATATGCTAAAAGGAAATCCATTAATGTGAATAAAGTGAATATTAAAATTTACCTTCAAAGGTGTACAAAGCTGTACACTGGCCAAGAGGAGCATCTATGTCATCAAACTCATCATCAAACTCTGTGTAGATGTTATTGGGGTCAGCTGCTACGACACTAGAGACACACACACATAAAGAATATTAGCAGAGTATTCTGGAACACAGATTCACAACAGGACATAATTAGACTTTAGAGGAGGTATATTTATATTGTATTCACTTGTCAGGAGCTAGATGAGAAGAAGACTAACTCGTCTGTTATGTCTGCACAGCCAAGAAGAAGCTACTAGCAGCTTAGCTGTTAGCTTAGCTTAGCACACAGAGTGGAAACAGGGAAACAGCTAGCTAGCTGTGACAGCTCATGTCAATATGTAAGGCATCAGGGTTGGCTAACGTTGGCCAACGTTAATGCTATGTGACATCATATTTGTAAAAAAAAAGACAGTTAATTGAATTATTCCTTTAAATTCAGGCCTTACCCATGCTGAGTATTATTGTTGATGGTGTTGGATGATTCTTCTCCTCCCACTGCTTCTGAGAGCCACGTCTGTTGGAACAAGCCAAAGATGAAAAATGGGAAAAGACATTGTTATGATGTCATACACACACAGAGTATATATGTGTATAGTGTGTGTGTGTGTGTTAACCTCATATTTGGTGAGTTCCCCTCTGAGACGTCCGATGTTTTGGACGGTCTCTGTGATCTGAGGCTCGAGGCTGGCCGGGTCCCCCATCTGTGGGTTCTGCTCGTACACACCCTTCATTTTCTCCAGTGCTTCACTGAGGTCGGACAGAGGTAAGAGAACATAAGCACTTACTGTTTGTAAGATCCAGTCTGCTGAATCACATCATAGCAATCAAGACTGGAAGCAGCATAAATGTGTTGCCACCAGTCATGTCTGGGTGCCAATGTAGGAGCCAAACTTGTAAAGAGACAATGTAGTCTTTGATTGTTGTTGTGGCACATACAGACTCTATGGTGATTTCAACTAAATAATGACCGTGTTTTAATTCTGCTCTACAAATATATTTCTTTTATTGATTTGCGTTTTTCTTGCAGTAACAGGCCATCGCCATTAGGGGGTGCTGTAGCGCCCTCAGCAACCCTACTTCTGACATGAGAGAATTTATTGATTTATTTGATTTTCAGAAGTAACTTCATGAAATTAGAGATGAGTTTCACACGGTGTACAAGGTTTTTGGGTTGTCTCTTCTCATTTATTTGAATTTAAGCTAATGTTACATACTTCCTTTCACCATCAAATAAATCTGACCTTTTTTTTATTTTAAGCTCATGACAACACGTTCCTGTTTTTCCAGTGAAAGTTCCTCCCATATTGTGTACAATTTGCAAGATTCTTATTTAATTCAGCCTGCATAAATACATATCAACTAATCAGGTCACATGACGATAAGAACCGTTTGAACTTACCTTTGGTCCTGCGCCTTTTGCAGCTCTTTAGAGATGTCATCAGTCTTCGCCTGCAGCCTCTTCTTCCTCTGCTCTGGAGGAAGGTGAGAGAAATCTTCTGCAGCAGGCGGCTACGTACAAACACAACACCAGAAAACACATCACGTACAGCCTTATCAATGTTCCCCACCCGATGTCACTCGTCTCTCTCTCTCTGTATGTTTTATAATACTGCAGGTGGAGATTGTTTGTCAAAGAAACATCAATAAAAAAAATTAAAAGTTCATCTCGGTATGAAAGGGAAGAATCAAACATGATTATAGATGAATAAGTGAGAAGCAAAGCTGTTCAGGAAATAATAACCAACCTGGTACAAACCTGATGAACTACTCAGACAGAAGTAACAAGGAACTTTAATCTGTGATATCACACCCACGTGTAATTAGTGTTTAATGTCACCAATTCTCATACAAACCAGAATGTTTTAATCAATGTTATAATAAGGGAAATTATAATGATAATTAATTAACTTGAATTAAAGAGGAACTGCACGCAGGAAATAATCTGGCTTCTACAGGCTGTTTTTGACGCCTTTGCACCATCATGAATGTGCTCCGAGGTTTAAAAGCTACATTTCACAGCAATATTAGTTAATTTCACCGCACGCAATCTCTCGATTTCCTCACAAGTGCAAAGTAGCACATTATTTCCAAAACTTGAGCCGAATAGCAAAACTGTGTTCTTCAAGTTTCAGTTTCAAAGTGAGTGGATCCCCCGAGAGTCCGAAAAGAAGGAAGCGATGCTCCATTCTGTTCATTTAAGTATACGGGAATTAACTCCTCCACGAAAGAGGAAGGTCACGTCATCAATGACTGAAATGTGTGCTTCAAATAATCAGAGTGAAGATTGTCCTGTCAGCTTTCACCCAAAAAAGCAGCATGTTTTACATCTGATTCGGTGGTTCGAGCTCTCCAAGTACATTTCTAGTTTAGAGCTGCAACAATTAGAAAATGTTGAAATGTTTATTTTAGGTTCAAGCTTCTCAGATTTCTCAAATGTTCTGCTTTTCTGTTTCATCACTGTTGTGTGAATATATTTGGACTTTTATTTGTCGAATTGGACTCAAAGATAAAAAGTTGATAGAATGTTTTTTTTTGTATTTATAGATTAAACAGTGAATCCAGAAAACAACCCACCCAGTAATCTATCACCAGATATTGTTGCAGCCCTGGTTCTTAGATCTACAGCGACAATAGTTCACCAACAGCCCTGCGACGTCACCAGACGTGAGTACGTTCACAGAGATGTGCTGATATATTTGATCAGTTTCTGTGGTGACCAGGTGTTTACCAGCGTCAACCCAGAGGCCAATGCAGCAGATCCAATGTGAAGTTACTCTGTGAGAAGAATTTCCCCTGAAGAGAATCAAGCACAAGTGATTCGAACACCTTTTTAGTTTACGTAGCCGTAATAAGTGTTACCATGTGTTTTTCAGCATGTGATATCTAGACAGAGAAGAACAGAGAGTCAGCGTGAGACAGGTAAACAACAACAAACACACCACATGGGAAACACACTTGTAGAATAACAAGTGTGTGTTTGTCTTCTCTTCACGAGGGAGAGAGAAACAACATTTGCATGACAAGATTCAATGAGACAAACATTTACAGAGCATGGATGTGAACGATGGGG
>CAAKHC010015603.1:0-11375 GCA_901007825.1 Macroramphosus scolopax | reverse complement strand
GCTGAGCTGATGCTGGCCTAGATGGAGGCCTCACTCACCAAGCGAGGTTTGTACAATGTCTTAAAGGTGGAAATCCTGGGTTTGACAGAGCGATTAAACTCCCTCAGACAGACAGAGAGAGGCGAGCGCTGCAGCTTGGAGAGGGGGAGAGAGAAGGGGAAGGGGAAGGGGAGGCT
The DNA here is from genome assembly GCA_901007825.1 of Macroramphosus scolopax. NCBI lineage: Eukaryota > Metazoa > Chordata > Actinopteri > Syngnathiformes > Centriscidae > Macroramphosus > Macroramphosus scolopax. Next base: position 11,199 of record CAAKHC010015603.1, on the reverse strand, counting down.
GTCGGGAGGGAAAGGGGGAGAGAAAGACGGAGGGGCAAACTGAAGACAGGAGAAAGCAAATGTGGAGAGAGAGCAAAGGAAGAAGGACCCTAGTGATGAGAGGAGAGAAGAAAGGAACAGTGAGGAAGACATTTTTGTTTAAAAGTGGACAAAGAGAGAAAACAACAGGAGTTTCTGGGCAAGTCTGTGCAGCAGACAGGAATTAGTCGCCCTGAGGGCAACAGGGTGGTGGGTTGGACAGGAATGTGTGTGTGGGTCTGTGTTTATGTGTGTGTGTGGGTCTGTGTGTGTGTGTGTGTTCAGGTTCAGGATTTTGTTGTGTCGGCTGCCTCGTCTGGATTTTTGGGGGATTTTGAGTAAAAAAAAATATCTGGTGCTGTTGCCAGGGCAACAACGTAGCCTCAAATCTACCATAGAACTGGGCTCATTCACCGTTCTCTGATAGTTTAAAGGGGACCAGCTCTGTTTAGGTGTCGGGTTATCAGGTTTTGATAAATTACTTTAAGATTCAAGATCAGGTGAGGAGTTAGAAATAAGAGAGAGTGTCTTTGCTTCAGGCTAGCAGCTCGAGGCTACATCAGCTGCTACGAGCCCAACACACCCAAACCTTAAAGACAGACGGCAATTAAGTCACACCCTGAATGGAGAGAACACAATTAGTTGCTCTTAATTCACATTATGTTGTGTTCAGGTGCCTCACTGTCAAATCCACCTGCCAGCAAACACTGAAGGCGGTTTGGTCGGATGAACTACTGACGAGGTAAAGAACCTCAAACAAGTTTCAATTAGCTGCCGAATCCAAAAAGTAGCCTATAAGGAGACGACAAATCTTAATGTGCAAGTTCACCTTGTGCTTCTTGCTGAAAGGCCAGAGCTTGGCGCGCACTTTGGGTGGGTTAAGGCTTGAGTCAGAGGTCGCCGGTTTGATTCCCTGCGTGTAGTCTTCAAACTCCAGATCTGCGGGTCGCTCGAAGCCAGACTTGTGCTGCTCTATGAACAGTATTGAGTCCTGCAGGAAGAGGCAGAGTCGTTCACATCAAAGCAGCTGGGAATTGTTCCGATTTGGAAACGTCCCACTTTCTGGCTATTTAAGAGTTTCTACTGTCAGAATACAGCAAAGTGACAAATATCTTTATCTTATAAACCAGACAGAACCAAAATGAAGTCAATATTTCAAATATTTCATCTGATGTCTGTCAGTTACACTATTGAGAGTGAGGTAACGTTAAGCAGCTAGCAAGAATGCTAACATTACATTAGCTAACAACCAAGTGATTTAAAATGTGCACGTAGGTTTTCCTGAGGGAGGGGTGGGATGAGGGGCTGCAACCTCCACCACCACCACTAGATGTCACTAGATCCTACACACTGGTTCTTTAAATGAAACTAAATATTGTTCTGTACTCGGCACTAATCAGTGACATTAAGAAAAATGTTTTCTGTAGGTTTTATTTTCAACCCTCAATCAATGTAGATTCAAAACAAAGTTTCCAAAAATGATTTTTGTGATGTTGATATTAGCATCATGCGTTATTGTCGTGTAATCCAACGTACAAATTGGATTCTTCATTCATATCGTTAAACACTCGCCTGTTTCTCATCAATCTTCCCTCCTGCGGCGGAGATCCCCTCTAAACACCTGGTGATGATGGGCAGAACGTTCTTCTCGATGTCTGAGAACTGGCAGTAGCCCTCGGCCAGCCGCCGGATCCTCCGCTCATCCATGTCCTGCAGTTTCTGTTCAGCAAACAAACATACAAACAAGTTTGGACAGCACAGGGGTGTGTTTGGTTTCTGCACTGATCTGCAGCACCGTGTTAGTTTATATGTGTGTGTATGTGTGTGTGTGTGTGTGTGTGTGTGTGTGTGTGTGTGTGTGTGTGTGTGTGTGTGTGTGTCTCACGTTGTAGATCTGCGGTATCTCCGTGTAGTAGAAGAAGTTCTGCTCCTTGTTGTATTTCTGGAGCTGAGCTGCGTAGTCGTTCCTGCACTCCTCCGCTGTGTGTGTGCGGGCGTGCGAATGCTGCTTGGCCTTCAGAACAAACGACAGACGCGAGAACAGAAGAGAGAGGGAGCGGGAGATGAAAGGACGCGGAGAGGGGATGAATGAAGGGATTCAAAACAAAATGCAAAGCGGGAGAAATGCGGGAGGAGATGGAGGGAGAGGAAGAGGAGACGTTAGGAGGTGGAAGCCGGCACAACAGGTAAGGCAGTTTCCTCTTTGACCAAAAATATCTTAGAAGCCAACCGAAAAAAAAAATAGTTGTTGATGCAAACGTGTGTGTGTGTGTTTACTTTCTCGACATCGAGCTTGGTGGCATTGAGGTCGCTCTCTGTTTTCTCTGCTTGTTGTGTGGCTTTCTCAGCCTCCGCCCACTCCTTTGCATATCGCTTCTTCGTCTGCAGGCATATATGCAAAACGCAATAATCATACGAGGGCAGCTTTCGCCAAATAATGTGCATCATACAGTGATAAAGGATCACGAGCAATCACATCTTTCCTTAACCCTAATTGACATAAATGTGATGACCATAATATTAGGAACGCTGTGACTCACACTTTCCAGTTGTTTGAAGCTTCCCTCTAAAGTCTGCTGGGCCTTCTTGGAGTCCGACAGGTGCTGGGAGGCGAGAGGTCACAGTCAATGTGTAATCTGCATCACTTCCCTGTTCCTTCTCACTACCCATTTCTCTCTCCTTCCTCCTTCTCTCCCTCCCTCGTGTTCTCCCGCCCTCGCTCACTGTTTTACGTTCATGCTTGAGGTCCTGCAGGTACTTTGTGAGTTCGACACAGATGGCGGTCATCATGTTCTCGGCGATGAGCTCCCGTTGGCCGGCGTAATCGTTCATCTCGTTCAGGATCTCCTGGAATGACCCATGATTGCTGAATCTGAAGGAAGAGCGATGAAACACACCGATATGTGATTGTTACATAGAAACAACAACAAAGAAAGAGTCAGGACGTTCACTCACCTGCAGTCTTGCTCCTCTTTGCTTCCTAGTTTGGCGTATTTTTTCGTTAGACTCCTGTAAAAGGAGACAAACAAGTCAAGGACGTGTCAGATCCCAAAGCACATCGGTGTTAATGATCATCCAGAGACCGAACGAGTTCACACCTGAGTTGCTTGGCGTAGCTCTGTTCGATGTCCGTCCGCTCCTTCACAAACTTAATGTATCGCTCCACCAGGTCAAGGCCTGATTGCGTGTGCTTGTCGATGACGTCATACTGGTCCTACGAGAGGATGCAGAAGATATTTGTTTATGCGCGTACGTGCATGAACACACACACACACACACACACACACACTGAGAATCGAGTGTCCAACAGTCTGTTTGGATTCAGGACACAAGCATGTTGCAGTTATTTACATCTGTCACAGATGGAAATAGGAACCTAGAAGTAACACTGACGGACCCGCACGGTTGTGTTTGCATCACCTCAGAGGATATTACGTTGACTGACATTCGTTTCCTGGAGAGTTAACCCCTGCACGTCCGGCCTCTCACCCTCACCGTCACCACACCACCACTGCGGTGACTCACATCCTGGGGACCACAATGTTCCCTGTGTAAACAGACTCATGTCCCCGCAACATGAGGAAAACCTGGCACAAACACACAGTTTCCTCCTGTTCACAGAAAGGTGTAGCAGAGAGGCACGGCAGCAGCCGTCTCCTTTCAACATTCCTCTCCAGACACCTGTACTCACTGAAACCTGTTGGACAGGTCGCAGTCGGCTTTTATCTCCCGAGTGCAACGAGTTCCAGTAAAAGACTCGCTGGAGTCGAGAACAATGCTGAATGTTATGAGAGCACGGACGCATACAGACTCAGTTAGTAACAGGGTGGTGCTGGGCTTGTGTCTCTTGTGGAAGACGAGGACAGACTCCACCTTTTTAGTGTCGAGGCTGCAGGGTCTTTTGGAGCCAGAGACAAATATACTGAGTCCTTAGAGGAGGGGGGGAGGGGGGGGGAGCTAAATGGAGATCCTACAGTAACACAGTTAGCAATGTCCTGGATACGGGAGAGCTGGGAGGAGGCAGGGAAGGAACAGGGTTAGAAAACACAAGACAATGGAGTGAAATAGATGTTTTGCCCGCATGAAAAACTAAACCAGGAAGGAGAGTGAGCAATCTGAAGGAAGAGAAGACGACTGCTGCAGAGATTCTCGGATTCCAGAGGATCTACTCACTTGACATCATATCGTAGTACATCTGCATGTTTGTGCGAGAGGAGGAAACAAGACAGCAAGTTCAGGAATGAGATAATTGTTAGCTCACTGTGAACCGCCGCCCTGTGACTGACGGTCCCAGGGGCCTCTCCGAGCCCTGGAACCAGTCGGACTCGTCCCGCCCCTTCTCTGTGACCAACAACAAACTATCCAGGCTAATCTGAGGTTAAATTCTAGTGCACCTCAAACAGAATGTAGGCTGCAAAAACAACAGGTTGCAGCAGCCAGACATTAATCCATGTGAGGCCTCGGTGGGTTGTTAATAACTGCTGCATTGAGCTGAGCTGATATAACAGTTGATGATTTAATCAGGCGATTCAACGACACGCTGATGGATGATAGTTGTTGCCTCACTCATCCATTCACACTATCATTCACAAACCTGTTGGCAGAAGTTGCTATACAAGATGCTAATCTGCTACCACGTTCATGCACTGATGGCGAAGGCGTCGGGAGCAGTGAGGGGTTCAGCACACGGACCCTCCAGGGCCCGGCCCCCGTGGTGGGGCCCGGCCCCGTGTGGTGGGGCCGTCACTTGGAGGGTGACGGAGCAAAACGTGCTCAGATGGTGACATTATGTGACTTATGACTATCTTGCCTGCAAAAACATGAGGTTTGTGGAGAGGTGGGGACTCTGGGGACTTAAATCCGCCTCTCCAGCATCATTTTCTGCTCATTCTGAACTGGTGTTTGCATTATTTCGACAGCTCTCCTGGGCTGCAGCTGCTGGTGGTTTTAACCTCGATGGGTCTTTACAGTCTCACACTGTGCAGCCAAACAGGGTTCAAACACACAGACATTTATAGAGACGCCAACATGCTACGTTTCCGGGACCTGTTTAAAACTGATGCACCAGATTCAGCTCATCGATTCTCATTTGATGGTTCGACTTTTAAAACTACCAAAGTGTTGGATTTGAATTTTTCACTTTCACCTTCAGCTCCTGAGAGGGGAACTGATGAACCTCCTGTTTCATTTCCTGAGCTATTTTCTGTCTGCAGCATCTGTGTGAGGAACCCGTTTCGGATGGTCGGCCGCATGTAACACCTCGATACCAGAGAGGAAGCCGCTGCTCAATATTACAAATCAATAACAATCATCAATATTTAAAAAAATGCATTCGTTTGCAGATGAAATTCAATGAATCAACAAAGGTGGTAAGACCACCACACAGACACCAGCAGGGAACTGGTGGCCCAGCAGCCTCGTCCTGCCTGCTGGAGTGTGGAATGATGTCAGAGGGAAGTACCGACCGCACACAGCAGGATTTGGGGCAAATTAGCTGTTTTCTCTTCAGCACATTAAACCAGCTCGAGGAAACAACGTCAGTCAGGACATTCAGTCTGGGCCAGACCTTCAACGAGGTTATCAATATGAGCTGAGGTGACAGCTGACCTCTGCTTCGGTGTCTTTCTGTGTTGTAAATAAAACAAACATCTGCTGGTCAGACAAAATAAACTTTTAAAAGTGGTGACGTAGGATTGATTAGAGGCTGATTTTAGATAGATAAACCGGACTGGCTGATGTCTGCGATTAAGAGGCCGAAAACTTACTGTCAGAGCTAACAGCCAATGTTTGTTTGTTTGTTTGTTTGTTTGTTATTGAACAAAGAACAAACAACTTTTATCAGACTTTGACCACAAGTTCTGTCCATTAATTTTACGAAACAACCTTTAATATGACCTCCTTCCACATTAACAGAAACTATCCGCCCCTGCCGTCTTATTTACAGATGGTGAACATCGCTGACTCTCATTGAGAGGACTGTGAATCAATAATTCCCAGGTGATGATCGATAACGACGTGATCATGACTGGATCCTCCAGTTCAGTCCGGCTTGGTGACCGGACTCCTCAGAGGGAGTGATGAGGAGGCCGGGATGAGGAGGCCGGGACACCTCCTGTCACAAGGTGACGGTCATCATAAGAGAAGGTGGAGAACAAGGTGGAGAACAAGGTGGTGGACAAGGTGGAGGACAAGGTGGTGGAGAGCACCTTTACCCTGCAGAGTGCAGATAAGACAGCAAACTGTGGACATACAGAGCAATAAAGCAGGTTTCCCCCCTCAGCTCGTGATAAGGTATGCAGCAGCAGGCATTGCGAAACCCTCTGGCTGCACACACACACACACACACACACCACCCACTAACACACACACACACACTATAAAACACACACATACACACACACACAGTGGGAAAACAGCAGCCCTGTTTACTGTCTCCTCGACAATAGCTGAACTCTTCAGGGATGTTGAAGGTTTGTTCTTCCCGTCCGTGTCAGCTGTCAACTCACCCACAGGTCCGATCCCCAGTCCATGTCCGCGCAGCGTCACACGTCCTCTCCGCTGTTCTAAACACTGTAGATAGAAAAGTCCAGGTGTTGTTTCGGAGGGTTAAAAGATTCCAGAGAAGTTGGAAGTCTCGCGGGCGGAGGGAGACGGCGGAGGAAGCGCGGAGGAAGTCGACGCCTTCTGCTTGGCACGGACGGTTCTTCCAGCCAGAGAGAGAAAATATGTTCAGGGCTTTTTCCTGAAACAAGTTTGGGTCCCAGAGAGAGAGAGAGAGAGAGAGAGAGAGAGAGAGAGAGGAGGGGAGGAGGAGGAGGAGGAGGAGGAGGAGGAGGAGCGTCGCTGGGAAACCTCCCTGCACATTCAGTTTTATCTTAAAGAAGCAGCTGGAGGTTATTTTCCTCCTAAAAGCTCCTGAAAGAGGAAACTGAGGAAACACAGAATAAACTGAATAAACACAAATAATCAGCACGAATCGTCGCCCTGTGAAGGATGTTTGTTAACCTGCTCACTGGATCGATGAGTTGTCCAGGAAACATCAACTTGTTGTATCGATCGGTTTGATGTTCACTTGTCCGGTGAAACATCTGCCAGACTTCTGGTTTACAGTTTCTCCTTCAGATCAGCAGTTTTACAAAACATGAAATCAAAATTAAAATATTCAAATGTTGAAACAACTCAAATAAACTCACAAGATAATGTGACAAATCGATAATGATGATCGATCCATTAAATCAAACAGGACTGCAGTACTTTTACTTTTTTGGAGTATTTGTACTTTTAATTAATATTGTTCTCTGTTAATCTTTATTGTTCCAATTAAGAACCAAATCACAGGAATGAACAACTGGATTTATACAACTATTAATAATCAATACATCTATTGGTTCTGTTAATGCTCTGATTGTATCTATGAGTCGATACTGAAAGATGATCTGTGTTTCACTATGAAAACTATTTTTATCCTGTCTCCCAGGGGTGTGTGTGTGTGTGTGTGTGTGTGTGTGTGTGTGTGTGTTCTCTCATCCAGTTAACAGGAAATGACTGAAACAAAAGGGGAAACTTCAATATGAAACTAATATTTTTTTGTTTCCATAGTTCAAAATGAAACTGAGCAAAGACCAGAGAGGAATTTATTTACATGAGTTGTTAACCCGGATTATAATCAGAGTCTGTTATCTCCTGAGATCAAACAGCCTTTTGTCCTCTTTGTTCAGAGGTCTCTTATCATGTGAGGTGACGTCAGCACACCTGGTGATGACACACCTCCACGGGCCCGGGGCCGCACGAGGCTGCGGCACGAGGGTGACACCGTGTGTCCGGTGAACACGCAGCCTGTCTGTCCTGTCTGTCTGTCTGTCTGTCAGTTACTAACCTGTCTGTTCATTCATGTAGTGTCTAACAGAGCGACACGTCACTGAATCAATAACCAATAAATGTGTGGAGGGACTCCTGAGTTCCAGTTCTCCTTCAGAGATCACGTGATGACCAACGCAGTTTGCAAATATCATCAAATGCATCATTCTACTATATATTATTACCACTTCATTTCTGTGCAGGTAAATTCAGATTGCCGGATCATCAGACTGAAGAGGAGCAGAGACGCCTCCTCTCCTCCAGACTTCTTCACTTCCTCGTCCTAGTTTGAAAAATACAAATATTTTTAATCTTGCTCAGTTCGCTGTAAAAAGGGACGACAGTAAGTTGAAGCAGATTCAGTGCCTGGTTGTTGTCGGCCTCCAACGACCGGTGGAGCTTCCATCCTCTGTTATCTGCTGTCTGCACATCCAGGTGTACAGACAGCAGATAACAGCTTATTATCATTCTCTCTGCCTGATCTCCAGAAGGTCATTCATGCTTTCATTTTCTCTCGGCTAGATTATTGTAACTCAACAGGGTTTGAGCCATCAGCCTTCAGCCGGTTCCCAACGCAGCTGCTCGGCTCTCCACGGATCCACACCAGGCCTGGTCCAGCCTCCGTTTCACGGGGGACCAGCAAGCTGTTATATTTATATTTGGCCTTTCATTCATTTCTTGCACGCTGTTTTCTATTATTGTCATTTATCTTTATTGTCTGGGGTTTTATTCCATTTAATCTGGTATTATTTTAAGTGTGAATACTTAATCATTATGTATTGACTTTTGTTTTTATATCTGCTGGATAATTAAAGTTTATTATTCTAATCATGGATCAACGAGAATCACATGAAGCTCAATATCAGCAAGAGCAATGAGATCGTGGAGGACCAAGAGACGCCTGTCCTGGGTGTCCTCCAGGGGGAGGAGGGGGGGGGTTGGGGCTGCTCCTCCTCAGATCCTCCAGAGATGATCAGCAGGTTCCTGTAAACCACCTGAAGCTGCTTCTGATAGAACTCACAGCTGCAGAAGTGCCAGCGGACAAAACTTCAACTATGAAAGTTGCTGTGAAGAAGCTGCAGATTGGAACATGTGGAAGCTTCACACGCAGGCGTCTTCAACCCGGCAGCGCAGAAGATCTGCACAGTCACCACAGTTTCAAAGATTAATGTCTCCACCTCGCACACTCTCCCCTTCTGCTCCGGAGTGTTTGCATAACAGAGTGATGTCACACCGACGTTGACCTTGACCATGACATCACCGCTTCAGTTGATCCTCTTGGACGTATGTGCGTGAATTCCTGAGTTCCGTGAGTGACCTTTGTCCAGCGTATTCAAACCAGCTCCTCCTTGTGTCCAATGTAATGAAATTCCCTCCAGGTGTTCCTGAGAAATCACATTTACACAACTGGAACAGGCCGACGGACAAGCTGCAAACATAATCCTCCGGTCGTGCCGTTCGCCGGCGCCGAGGCATTAAAGTGTTCGACAAAACATCTTTAGAGTCGATTGGAAAAACCATCTAACATCACAACGTATCCGTCAAACCAGCACACAAACAGGATCTGCTAACTGCTAATGTCCTTTTCTTTAATCGTGACTTTCTATGGTTGCGATTCTCAGTTAAAAGGTGAAACAGTGTCCACGTGTTAATGAGCTCAGATCCAGCAAACACCTGGAGACTGGATGTGTCAGACTTCCAGAGACTTCGAGCTGCGTCGACAGTCGGAGTTCCCTGCAGAGTCGGTAGCAGCTTGACATTAACAGCACAGTTATCGATGGCTCGTATCAAACGCAGGGAAGGAATCAAACCCGCGGACGGCCTCCTGGATGACGAATCACCAAAAGGTCAGAGAAAAAGTGGATTCTTTCTTCCGCCGGGTATTTCTCTCTCTCCCTCGTTCTTTCTTTCCTTTTGTATCAATTTCTCAGAGAGGCTCCCGGGGAGAGAGAAGGAGACGATGAAAGAACGAGAGAGAGACAGAGAGAGAGAGAAGATGTGCCTGTCGACATGTAATCCATTTTCATAAATGGCTTTTGAGGTCGCCGAGGGGAAAGTAGGTGAGATGAGGCAGGAAGAGGTTGAAGAAGTTGTGTGGAGTTACAGCATGCGGCCAGAAGTATGTCGACGCCTGAACGTTTGACTAAAGCTCAATGATGATTGATCATTAAAGGCATTAACATGCTGCCACAACTTCTGGAAGGAATTTCAACAGGATTTTGTGAATCTGTCTGCAGGGTTGATCCAACACTGAATGATGAAGCCCGGCTGCTCCTCTCTGCTGCAGATCATCCCAGAGGTGATGGATGCGGTTCAGGCAGGTCGACTCGACTTGATGAAATCCTGCAACAAATTTAGAACATACAAGGACTTGTTCAGGACTAGAATCCAAAGGTTCAGACTCCTGACCTGCTTGGGACTCGCCTGCCTGACTCGTGACCTCGTGTAAAGACTTGAGACTTACTAACAGCTGGCTGATGATAACAGGGCAGCAGTCAATGAGGGACTTTAAACCAGCTTAAAACAAATTCCCTGGGTTTGTTTTTTGGCAACAAACTTGACCTGAACACAAAATACAACCAGGAAACAGAGAAAAGGATTTCTGATTCCTTTTCTTTCTAATAGCGTATTTGGTGGTTCACTCCAGAAACCCTCAAGGTCAGAGTGCGTCACTGCGACGTGTCGTGTGGTTTGTGACGTTGTGAACGAGTTCTTCATTAACACTCGAGGCCCCTCAGAGGAACTCGTATTAACAGATGGTATCGGGGAAATAATAAGAGAAACAACGTTGTTGCAATATTTCTCTGCACCACTGGATGGCACTGCTCCTCCTCGCTCAGCATCTGGCCTCCCTCCCTCCCTCCTCCCTCCCTCCCTCCCTCCCTCCTTGTACTCCCTTCTCTCTCTCGCCCTCTCCCAGCGTTTCCTCATCTTCTGTTGGAGGGAAGATTAAAATCGCCTGAGAGCATGAGGATTACCAGATCGATATCGGAGACAATCTCTTTCTCCCATCTCTTTTACATGGTCTTTCCCTCTATTTGCCTCCCCGCTCTGCCTCTGTCACTCACTCACCCTCTGTGGTTAATTTGTGTTTTCACCCACTGCCCTTCAAGTCCCTCATTGCTTCAGGGTACATGAGGGAAAGGAGAGAGATGATGGGGGGTGGAAACACGAGCAGACAGCACAATTCAAAAGAGAGATGCAGCGCTGTGTGATGAGACACAGAAGAGAGATTTTGCTTCCTTTCACTCTGCAGAGTCTATTGATTCTCCTCAGCCTGCCTGCACATGCAGTCATAATATGCACTGCTGTTAATTCATTACA
>CAAKHC010015594.1:56953-78431 GCA_901007825.1 Macroramphosus scolopax | reverse complement strand
CAATGTTTATTCACAGCCTCCAATACGTCATTTCATTCTTTAACCTCTCACATGAATGGATTCTAATGTGATATTTTTCTATGTATCTTAACCAGATGGAGAACTGCACCCAGCCGACTGTCATCACCAAAGATTTCTGCATGGTGTTTTACTCCCGGGACACGAAGCTGCCGGCCTCTCGCTCCATCAGGAACCTCTTCAGCACCGGCTGCCTCAGGCCCTCCGAGAGGTACAAGACAAATGGATTCGGACGGTCCTACGCTTCTTCTGCACTACTCGATCCGTCTATCACAATCGTTTTAAATATAATCTGTCATTAAAATTGCCAGTTTCCTGTCTCGTTCTGATCCTCTCCTTCTCAGTAACCGTGTCACTGGAGTTTATGAGGTGACTCTCTGCCATGTGGCTGACAACGGAAGTCCAGGTCAGACAGAGCTAAAAAAAATAAATCAAAACAAAGAGCGCTCTATGTTTTTTGATGACTAAAAAGCCTGATCTTTGTTTTATCTTCTTCAGGCATGCAGCGTCGACGCAGACGTGTGCTGGACACCTCGGTGGCGTACGTCCGAGGAGAGGAGAACTTGGCAGGATGGAGGCCTCGCAGTGACAGTCTCATCCTTGACCACCAGTGGGAGCTGGAGAAGCTCAGCTTACTGCAGGAAGTGAGTTAATTGACCGAAGGAGTCATTAAGAGAGTTATAGGACTGATATAAATAAAGCATGACTGTATCACGCAGCTGACGCTCTAAACCTACATACAATACAAAATACGGTGTCTCCTGTAGGTGGAGAAGACCAGGCACTACCTTCTGCTGAGGGAGAAGTTGGAGGCGACCCTGCAGGCAGGACAGGACGTGTTCTACAAGAGCAGCGACATCAGCGACTTTGCAAAGAGTCCTGTGTTCAGCCCCAGTCCTGGCAGCAGCCCTGTCCCTGAGAGCCCCAACCAGAGGCAGAGGGAGCTGGCTGCCAAGGTAGCTGCTCGTCCCCGAGGCCTCCGGAACTTCAGAGCTTTCCTCTTAACTTGATTGTTATTTGAATTAACTCGATGCAGCATTATCTAAAGAAACTTTCTGTTCTTTCGCTGTTCTTGCTCACAGTGTCTGCGTCTGCTGATGCACACCTTCAACAGGGAGTACAGCCAGGTGAGCAGCAGTGCCAGTGAGAGCAAGGTGAGCCCCAGCCCAGGCCCTCTAATCCGGCCCGTTACTCCCTCTGAACCTTTAACCCTGTTATACCTTTATAAAACAACCCAACCCCGCTCTCCACCGTCTCTCTGCCATCGAATCCATTCCTCATTCTTTTATTTCCTCTTAGACATAATCCTTAATCTGATTTCTGTCACACATTTTAATAATTTAATTGATCATTCAGAGTACGAAAGCTGGACGATATAAGGATTTTTTTTTATTATTATTATTTCCAGTTAATATTTGGTTCATGCCTGCTGCTTTCTCTCCTCCAAACTCATGCATCCATATTTTATTTAATAATCTATTTCCTGCTTTGCCCAGCGTCACCCCTCCTTAGAGACTGCGAGTCCTCTACTAACCCCTCTAACTCCTGCATGTCCCCTTTAACATGTTAACCAGCCAGGGGCTCTTAGACATAACGAGGTTTCTGATAACGACGGCACAGAGGTGGTTCTACAGTACGTAGCTGGAAAATGACAAACTGTCTAATTGATTTGTTCTCTGAATGCATGTCTGTGTTGTTTGTGCTTAATCGTTCGCTGGTATGTTATGTTTGTACATGTGTTTGTCCCTCTTGTCCTGCGTGTGCTTGTCCTCGTACGACTTGTCGTGAATGTGTTCGTATGTGTGTGTTAGCTTTCCGAGATGTCCGCATCGCTAATGAGGGAATCGTCCTCCTCCACGCTGAGCACGCTCACTCCGTCTTCTACCTGCCCCTCACTGGTCGAGGGACACTATGACATTAGGTACGCAACTACTCCCGGTTCCTCTTCGCCACATTAGTTTAGTCAGCCAGCTGACCGAGGAATCAGATTTCAGATATAAGTATTTATAATCATAGTACCTCCTTTCTGTGTAGTAATTGTAGTTGCTCACTTGAAATTAAATTGCCTTATAATCAAGATAATATACATTATTGCTGTAAATATGAATATATAAATATTCGTGGTTCTTTGTCTGTTATTTATTACTAGACATTCGGCAATGAGAGTTTTAAGATGAGAGTTCTTGTCACAATAAATAACCTGCTCTGCCTCGGTTACGTTGTGCAGACACACTGAGCCCAGTTCAGGAGCGTCCACCCCAGATTTGGACCCGTACAGCCCAGTGGACAGAAAGAAAGCTCTCCGAGGATGCACCTTTGTTCCGGACATACAGGAGATTCGAGTCAGGTCAGAGTCTGCTCACACACAAACACAGACGTTATTTATATTTTAAAATTACAGTGTTATAACATCGAGTGACTTCGAGCAATAAAGTCGGACACTGCGAGCCCTCCCTCAAGGAAATGTCTGGGTCAATTAAATCTGAAGGCTCAAGCAGCCCACTGACTGTCACAGCCACGTCCAGGAGCTTCATCTCTCTATCTCTCTTAGACTTTGCCGAGATCAAGGCTAGATGTTTTATTAGTTCCTCCCTCACGTCGGTGCTTTTCTCCTCATGCGCAGCCCCATTGTGTCCAAGAAAGGCTACCTGCACTTCCTGGAGCCCCACACCAGCGGCTGGGTGAAGCGCTACGTGGTGGTGCGCAGGCCCTACGTCTACCTGTATCGCAGTGAGAGGGACAGCGTGGAGAGAGCCTTCATCAACCTGTCCTCTGCCAAGGTGGAATACAGTGAAGACAAACAGACCTTGCTGCGGGTACGACCGAGCTTTCAGTGCAATATTACATCTTGTAAAAGCACACAAATCTAGTTTCTGACGCACAAGAAGTAACCCGAGGCTGTTTCCTGTCTCCAGACTCCCAACACGTTTGCTGTGTGCACTGAGCATCGTGGGATACTGCTTCAAGCCACCAATGACAAAGAGATGCACGACTGGCTGTACGCCTTTAACCCTCTGTTAGCCGGCACCATCAGGTATAAGCTTAGTTTGGTTGTTATGTAATGCAATTGTTATGTATGTTATGTAATGTAATTGTGCAGTATCGGAAGGAATTGTTGGTCGGCCCTTTTCTGCGAGAGCGATCTTCTATAACAGCATGTGAATGCACCATCAGTGCTTCTCTCCCGGGTGCCAGCTGGTGCAGAGTAAACCAAATTAAATAAAATAACAATCTTCCTGTACTCACCGGGGTACTCGGATTGACACAGATTGTCTCTGAGCGAATCGGAGGAAGTCGGGAGCAAAAGCTGTTTGTTCGCTCCTTTTACTTTTAACGTAACTCAGCAATAAATGTGTCAATCCAAGTTCCCTGGAAGAGTGTTTCGTTGAGACTTTTTAATATTGGATTGTTTCATTTGAAGGATTTTTAGATGCTTTAAAATTTTAATTATTTGCAGCTCTCAAGAGCAAAGAGATTTATTTTGTGATGTATAAATAAATAATATATGTCTTTTAGTCCTAATCAGCTATAGCAATAAAGATTTGTTTTCTTTATTGCTTCTTCTCTTTCTCCCCCTCAGGTCAAAGCTCTCACGGAGAAAGTCGGTGCAGTCGATCCAGTCGGCCTCGACTGCTCAGAGGATGTGAGCGGAGAAGCAGAAAACATACCAATACAAAACAATGCAAATCTAACAGCTCCTCACCATCCTGCTCGATCAAACATACACAAACATACACCTTATACATAAACCCTTTAAACACCCTTCTATAATATGACCCCCTCCCAGTCCCAAACATCGCTGGTTCGCTCCTCTCTAAACGCAACAAAACCGCCCTTTCAGTTGCTCTCGGTAGCTAGAACGACATGAGACACACTAACAACCCAAACTGGTTGATTAATCAAACCCTTGCTGGGATTCACGAGTAGTTCAGATCATCTTAGATTTTCATGTTGACAGTATGTAGAGCCGGAATCTCCAAGGCCACCAGTTCCCTGTAAAAAGTCATTAACCACTAACACCTATATAATCGACCCTCTGCTTCTTCATCTTCACTGAAAAAAAACGTTGTAAGCCAATCATTCATGTATTTCTAATAGAGGCCGTCAGGCGTCGGGGAATATTATAAAAAAAGAAAAACATCTTGTTTGTTGCAGTCAAACCTGATGTTTTTTCTCCATAGTAGTGTGTTGAGTTTAGGGACCGCCGGCCCTCCGTACATCCGTGATACACTGTAAATTACCTCAGCTTGGAATGGCTCAGTGCCCGACAGCTTAGAGTATTTGCATCCCTGCAGAGGTTTCAGAGAGCAGACAGGTCGATCGCTGTTGCTACTCGTTTAAACGCCGAAGTAGCATGAGAGATTTCTTAGGACTAAAGGGTAAATTGATGTACCTGTGTCTTTAATTTTTTTTTTTTTAGTTTAACTGCATTTCTGGAGGCGTAATTTCTTCGGCTAGACTACAGCAGAATAGTAAACTGTTATGAGAGATGATGTCTTGCCTTGATGTTATTTTTACATAATCCCTTGTGCATATTACCATAACGGATGCTATAATTTATCGTTGCTCTTATACGTTCTCTGCACTGTTAACTTTCTTTTTCTTGATGGGACCACTGACCAGTTTTGTTGGAAAGCACTTTACTGTCTTTATTGAGTTCATGTGTTGTATCATTTACTCACTTGTTTTAACCAAAGCCCTGTTGTAAACATTTTTTTTTTAACTAATATGATTTTAAAAAGAAAATTTAGGGGATTACATTTATATCTCATGTGTACGGGGTAAATGTGAAGCTGGAGCCAGCTGGTTTAGCTCAGCACAAGGACTGAAAACAGGGGGGTGCACTCCTTCCATCCCAGGGTGCCCCGACACTATCGCTTCATCACTGTGGTCCCTCACACAGAGGACAACCTGACCTTGGGGTCCCGCGGCTCAAACACTCGGCACGACTCCGATGGCCTCTTGGCATCCCGCTTCTGACACCATATGTAGCTGAGGGAGTCATTTTTTTGTCGTCTTAGAACAAAAAGCTAAACTACCAGTTCGCCCTATTTTCAGTCTTGAAGGCTCCAGCTTCATACTTATCGTACGACATGATGAGAGCAGTGTGGATCTTTTCATTTCATTACTGACACGGAATAAAAAAAGGAGCATCGTTTGAGGACAGCTGCACTGTATGTGGTTAGTTTTTTCTAATCATCTAAGCACTTACTTGTCTTTTATGGGCCAACAGATTGCTTCTTCATATAAGCTTACTATTTGTGTCCTGCCAGTAGCTGAATGCAAAGTAGTTATTGACCATGGACCTGTATCCGTTGAGGGCAGTCGCTTCGAGCTGTAAAGACGCACCAGCTAGTGCCTCCCTTTCTTCACCTCTTTTTCCTTCTTTCTCTCATTTAACTGTAAGAAATGACTTACATGTGTCCATGACTACATATTTATTTTTTGGGTGATTTGGGTGAAAATGCTATGGATTTGTTTTTCTATTGGTGATTTATGTCAATGTTTTGGAGAGTGAATATTATCAATGATGCTCTATGGTATGTTGGTATCGCCTGTTCAGTACAGTGCAGCATATATCTCATTATCATTGACTGTAAATGTGGCATCTCTAAGCAATTCCCCTGTTAGCTTTGGTACTGTAGCCGCTAGATATATGACAGTGTCACAAACACGTACGGTATAATCAGCTCGGTGTTTAGATCTTTTAAGTCCACATATAAATCATAGTTGCTTTAATCTCTGCGCTGCACCAAGATGACCCCGAACTTTGATTTTAAATCAGTATTATACAAGGGATGGGAAATCTTGAATATCTCGTTAGTGTTTGATTGACAGGTAAGGTCATTTTTTACATCTTAAACCAAAGACACGGTCTGCCAGCCGTTTGGTCTTTTCCTCCTGTTTCCTGTCGGACTGATGAGGAGGAAGAGTTTGGGACTCTGTACGCCACAGGCCAACCAACCTGTCGAGCAATGCAGCCTCACACTGTGAAACGTGGGTAATTAAATGTTATTTAAGATTTACTGTTCCGATATGTTTCGGGTCATCTTGGTACCATCGTTTTTTTGATTTAGTAAAATGCTTATAAATGTATCGTGTATGTTGCCTGATGGAATAGAAGACAAATGGAAAGTTTTATTTATTATAATTCATTGCACTACTTATTAACATATATAGTCCAGTATGTTTACTTGATATGATTTCATAAGGTTTTTAAGAATGTTGTCGAGGAATAAAATATTACAGCGCCGTCCCGAGGGGGCAGAGGTCATCACCGGAAACTGCCATGTTTTGCTTCAGCAATCAAACCACCACCACTGCACCATAATTGCTTTTTCTTTTTAATCAGTTTACGATAGGCAGTTGACTCGCTTCCAACACTAATATTTCAAGGGAATCTTGTGTAAAAAGAAAAAAAAAACACTTTGTGAGACAGTTTTTCGTGCTCTAGCCTGTAATTGTCGAAAAAGGTAAATGAGTTGATTTACATTTGGCTGCTTTTTAACTGTCATAGCTCTGGATCAAAGCATGCGGATCCACTTATCTTCTGCTGTTCTTCGTCCCTCTCTCCTGCCTTATCGCTTGCTAATGACAACAGCTCTCCCACCCCTGAAGTGCTGCTTGTAAAGTATTGTCATTCATGATCCTTGTAATGACTAACTGGGAATCCTCCTCTTGGCTCTGTCTTGTATATAAATGCAGATTTCTGTGTTGGGTCTCATCACACAGATGATATTAACTCTCTCTTCCTCCGTATACCATGATAAGAATAACCGGCCTGTTGCTTTGTTAAGTATAAACTCAGTGTTACGAGTGCTGATCGGGGATCAGTGTTACACATCTCCTCTCAGTGTGGGTGAGGTGGTCAACGTGGACCGGAAAGGTGATGCCGGGTCCGCACTGTTGCTCTGAGCTGCTTGACGGAAGCAGAAATTCGGGTCCCATGTCTGTGATGAAGTCTTAATCTCACGTTTATCTTTCGAGTGTTCTGGAGTTCTTTTCCAATGTCTGTGGACACGTAACAAAAAGCTGTCAAGAAAAAAAATATAAGGAAAATAAATAAATGCGTGTTGAAACTTGTGCAACATCTTCGTGTCCTGTTATTCATCGTCTTCTTTTTATTTTTTGAGACGCTCATACAGATGGTATATTATTATATAATTTAAATCAAATTTCCCACCAACACAGGTCACATGTTGTTCCTCTCATGTCTGTGACAGAACAGTTTGTACTGTTCAGGCAGGTGGCCACATGTGCATGCTTCTGTAAGCCTTTCATTGCTCATTATGTGCTCACCGTGTGTTCAAGTGTAGCAGGGCCCTAATAAATGAGGCAGAAATCTCAGGCCTGATACAAGGACTCTTGCATTTACACACATATATATACTAAAACACACTGCAGATTTGTATGTAGGAGTGTATTGCCTGGTTTATACTACAACAGAGCTACTGCTCGATGCGTCCCGGTGCAGGTCACCTAATCCACCCTCTTTAATTATGCACATTAAGAAGGCCCCCTGTCTGAGGTTTGGCTCCGGGTGATGTTGCTCCTTGGTGTTTATTGGCTGCTCCAGACTGACGGCGCGAACAACGGTTTCTGGATTTTTATGCCCCCGTTTGGAAGCCTTTCATCATTCGTCCGCCATCACCCAGTCGTGCTCCCTTTAGCTGCGTGACCGCTGTGTAAGTTGTTTGTGTATTTAGTTTATTAGAAAAGATGCAAACTATCTGATGACGAGTTAAAATTTTACGAGACCTACAATTTAGATAAAAACATTCTGTGTGCTTAAAAAATGCAAATTTTTTCACACAAGAAAGAAAACGTAAGTACTTGCAGTGCAATGTTCTTATTATGTTCTGCAATTTCCTTTCATAAGAATTGTGTTTGATATGTGGTGCTGCCTCTATATGTTCTATTACATTATTTGCAATGGTGTTGTAAAGCAGTCTACTACAGGTTTGTAACACTATATTAAGCATGTATATGAATATATTTCAGTCCCCAGTTGTGTGAAATAAAGATATTCACAGATGTACTAAAATACATACCTATTACTTTCATACATATTCAAATTTTAACACACAACTCGTGTGTATTCACTGTATTGTAATTGTCTTTGTAGTACTTCGGCTTTTAAATTGCGCTGAGCTTGTGAAAGAATCCCGTGAATCAGTAAGGTTACCTGAAGCAGGATATCATGTCTCACCCAACTCTTTACACGCTTTCTCATGCACTCCGTGTGGGATAAACCACCTTCACTGACCAGGTTACAGTTACACCACCTCTTTTTTTTTAGATCTGTGGCCTGTGTTCTTTACATTACACATGTGTATGTATGTGTGTGTGTGTGTGTGTGTGTGTGTGTGTGTGTGTGTGTGTGTGTGTGTGTGTGTGTGTGTGTGCGTGTGTGTGCCTGTGTGTCATCAGGGGGGTCTCAGTCTCTTAGCTGATTATCTCGGAGCTGTTTATATAAACTGCTGCTCTCCAGGCGGGGTCCTGTTCTGCTAACTTGATCTGGTCTCTGTTGTTGTTGTTGTTGTTGTTGTTGTTACTCTACGTCGTTTTATTCCTGTTGTCATTTCAAGAAAGAGGAGCTCCTGCTGCGTTGAAACTCCATTGAACGAGAAGAATCAACATGGAGAACAGCAAGGTGACCAATCGTCGTGCAGCGCTGATCAAATGTATCAAACAATGAAAGAGGAATCTATCCATCTATCTATCTATCTATCTATCTATCTATCTATCTATCTATCTATCTATCTATCTATCTATCTATCTATCTATCTATCTATCTATCTATCTATCTATCTATCTATCTATCTATCTATCTATCTATCTATCTATCTATCTATCTATCTATGGTGTATGTGATTTGTGTGAACTGTCCCTTTAAGCCTGGCTCACCCCTGCTGCTCTGCGTGTGTTCCCAGCAGCCGGTGAAGGAGGTGCTCCCCCTGCCTCGCCTCCCTGCCTCACTTCCTGCGACCTCCTCCTCCTCTGTGAGTCAGGCTTCCAAGGCTCACACCACGGGCTCCATGCAGCACGTCCAGGTCGCCTCCTCAGGTGATAAAACCATGAGAGTGCACTTTCTCAGTCGTGTTGAATATTGAACACGTCTCACAGCTGAGCCTGATGAATAACAGGTTGTTGACTACGTCTGTACGTCACAGTGTTATATAGACAAATCTGTACTTCAACAGTATTCTTTGGATGGGTTTTTTTTACTTCATTATATACAATTAAATGATAAGTAACTGATCAATCATATTAAGAAAACTTTTGTTCACATAATCTTATTTAAATATTATTATCAGATATAACTGATTTGAAAAACCTATATCAAATAAATAAAATGTCCTTTTAAAAAAACTCTTTAAACAAGAAATACTGACTTGTATAAAATCTAATCAAATAAACGTTGTGAATTTTCTTCATACATTTCGCTCTTAGTGGTGACATCATTCAACCAGCATAAGCCCCCAGAGAGGAATGTCTCCCTGCTCTCCCAGGTGAAGTCGATCAAGTCCTTGAGGCAGGCCGGCTTAACAGCCGTCTTCACCGGACAAACGGTGAGAAAGCCAGACCAAATGAGGAACAGTTGCCGGGCGATGATTGGACAATCATTGTTATTTAGAGGGCTGTAATAACACCTCTACTACTAGTTTTGTTATGACCTCTATGATGCATTGGTGTTTTGGTTCATTTTGAGATCTCCCAGAATGCATTAGGGTCTTATGAGGTTTATACAATATATTGATATTTTTCAGATAGAGAGCTAATCAGTTACATGCTGTCTTACATGCTTGAACGCTAACAGAGGTTTGACGGTGAGGAGTTTCTGGAGGAGGTGCCAATCGTGGATGTGATCCTCGCTGACGTCGACTCCCTGGTGCCCACTCACGACAAAGCGGGTTGCCCCATTGCGGAGTGGAAACGCCAGGTTATGGTGCGGCAGCTGCAGCTCAGGCTGCAGGATGAGGAGGAACAGAGGAGACAGGTACTCTTCAGCTACCACTTCTGTACTTTACATGTACATGTTGTATTTTCTAGTCCTAACAAGAACATCGAAACACACAAAAAATATCATCTGAGCCCATGAATGATTTTCACCTAACGGGCAGTCCCACAACTGTACTGCTAGCTCGGCAAAAATTTTCCGAAACACAGTGAATTGATTAATTAAAGAAAACCTGGCTTCACTTCTGTTAGATCCATTTAAATTATTGGATGATGCTCTGCCCAAGACGATTTTGTTCAAGTGAACCCTCTCAGTCTCTTTAAATGTATTGCTCCTTCTAACAGGACATGACTAATGGCTTCACAACTGTGGATGGATGGAAGTACTCCCAAGCCCACAATGCAGTCTTGGGGCCCTTTGGTGAACTATTGACGGAAGATGACTTGGTGTATCTGCATCAACAGATCGAGAACGTGTCACTCCAGAAGCGTTACCAGGCCTATGAGTTGGAGCTGACCAGGTTAACAGAGCAACTGAGAGCTATTTTGCCCGACCCTATTGTAAACATTTCGCTAAACAAAGAGGTCCTACAACAGATGGATGTCGAGAGACGTCTGTCCCTGCCAGTCTGGTGCAGTCACGTCTCAGAGATTGTCAAGAGTATGTCAATGCTGGTGGCTAATCTAACCCAAACCACCGTGAATGGGGCTGAGAGGAGCATGGTGGAAGGCATGACGGATGGAATGGAGGGGTTGCAAGGGGTAAGAGATAGTTTAGGATGTACCCAGGGTCGGATGCAACAGGGCCAAGAAATGGTTGTAGCACATGGGGAGACCTCTAGTGGATGTAGGATACCTCACATAGGGATGGCATCAGCATTCAGTCATCGTTTGGAGAGCAACAGCGCCAGTAGAGCACGAAGAGAGAGGGTGGAGAAGGAGATTCAGCAGTCTGGAGTGTCAGTCAGAAGCCTCAGATCCAACTTTGAAGGTCAGATTGGTGGTATTTATCCATTTGCCGGAGTAATGAATGGAAAGCAGGGGTTGAACAACCCAATATCGGTTGGAGCTTCAGGAATAAAAAACCTGAATGACAACACAGGGCTCAGCTATGAGGTTTGCCCATTAGATTCTCCTAAAAAGCTTTTACCTGTGATGGAGACTACCAGCCTCAGGAAAGAGCGTATAGTAGTGCTGTTCCTGAGCCACTGGAAGAAGTCTGCATACGCCATTTCAGCGAGAGCAGCGGGGCAGAAACAGCGAGAGGAGGCAGCAACAGGAAGAGCGACAGAGGCACCAGCCCAGCAGGGAATCACCTCCATGTTTCAGTTCTGCCAAAAGCGAGGTGCTGTGGACAAGATGCTGAACTCTTGGAGGAATAAACTAGAACTCAAAGATGCTCAAACATCTTGTTTGTCTTCCTCTGACCCCTCAAATAGTCCATCCCCTCTTGTAACCTACTCCCCAGAGCAATTCCTGCCAGATGTGGAAGGTGTCGCAATGACCCATGATAGCTTGACCCTTGACCTATTCATGCTGGGTTACTTCCACATTTTAGAACAAGACCTATCACCTGAGGAGAGAAAAATGAGGCATCTACTGTGCTTCGAGGTCTTTGACCATGTTGGCAGTTTCATCTGGGAGACAGTGCGGGATTTCCACAAGGCTGTTCTCCAGGAAATCCAGGCCGGGGAGAGACAATGGAGTGACGGCTTTGAGGACATCAAAGTTCGCTTCTTCGGCGACTCAAAACCATGTCGCAGTCCACCATCGATGTCATCAACGTTGTTGCAAGATTCCAGACTAGTACCCAAGGTTATAGTTCAAACTGCTACTCCAGATGAGTGTAGCAGTGATACGGACTTCTCTTGTTACAACAATGAAGACATTTGTAAGTATATTGACCGCAGCTTTGCTTTCTGGAAAGAGAAGGAGGCAGAGCTGTTTGATTTTGAAAGCTAGTCTGGATGTTAAATTTGATATTTCTGAAAAAAATTATGACATGTCAGTGTGCTTCGTTTGGTCAATTGACAGCTGAATAAATATTTCTTCAGAACTCGTGATTGATACAGTATAATGTAATTCCACTCACGACCACACACAAACCTCTAATATGCATAAAGTATTCCCTAGTATTCCCTCCATCTGCCCACAAACTCTACTTCTGAGACCTCAACATGTACAAGAGAGGCCTGTAGGTTCTGCACAGATTCACAGATTGTATATATATTGACAAGTATTGAAAGGCTGTACAAGATTATAATATTTCTGATCATTTTAAAGGATTTTTTGAAATTTGAGACGGCCAATCAAGTCACTGGAGTCCTGAGTGAGGAAATACTTACAATCAAATAAATCCCAAGGTGATTGTTTTGTATAACAAACAGTCAATAGCTGCAATTTCTCACATGAGAGGATGCAACAAGGAAAATGGATTTCAATTGCTAGACATATTGATAACATTTATATTAACTAAGTAAGTGCAGCTGCAGTAAGTGTTTTACTGTGAGTAGTGTTGGGCATTTTAATTTTCTATACCACTGATTTACATTTTAGATGATGAAAATATTTCTCTTGGAATTTCAGGAAAAATAAAACAATAAAGTGTAATAACATGAAAATGAAGTTGGTCCAAAATCAATTCACGCGACTGCCTTGTCTCCCTCTTGATGTGAGACTCGTGCATGTTTAGAATCATGCACGTTTAATTATTCAGCTCCAATAGAAAGGTGAGGGATGGAAATAGGTGAGGTCGCGCATGCGCAGAGGCGCCGTGAATTGACAGGAGGACGCGGAGCTGCATTCCCATCATTCTGAGAGGAGAGGAGGATCCTCTGCGCACCCACGACGGAGGAGACGCCGAGCGATTAAAGAAAAAAACATATAGAATAATCCAGTTTGAGCTCTTTAACTGCAACCATGTCAGCTGGAGGAGATTTGGGGAACCCCCTGAGGAAATTTAAACTCGTATTTTTGGGAGAGCAGAGCGGTGAGTCAGGTTTGGCTATTCATCCCCCCCCCCTCCGTGGCAAACATGCGTGTATGTTGAAGGCCATATATGTAATCCTTTTTCATTTTGAAAGTTTTAACTCAATCCAGAGCATTTGCTGGCTGTCTTTGTTCTATCTGACGCCTCATCTGTAGAAAATTAGATTAACCGAGGAAGAAGATGAAAAAAACCGCGTGAAATTGATATAAGATTGGTTGTAATATAACATTAAAATAACTTGCGAATGAATGTGATCTGTGAGGAATATCGCTGTGGATTATTTCATCAATGCAAATTGTCATCACTTGCATCATATGAAGGCGATACGATATTTTGAGGTGCTGCAGTGACCGACAAATATCTGCTGTCTGTTTCCAGATAATAAGCTTTATTTATCTCGCTCATTTAAGACATGAACAATCCTTAATTCCTTTTTCATGACACCACCCGGTATTTTTTCTCCACCACTACGTCTTTTTTTTTTTTGTTGGAGAGAGGATAACAAACAGTCCTCCATGTGTCAGTTCGGGACACACCCTACTGGCGATGTCTGTAGCATTTATGCACCTTGCAGTCTCCGGTTCGCTCCTATAAATAATCCAATAAAACGGCCTGACAAGCGCCAACATTACACTGCACAGTCAAAAATACATTTATGGAGGGTGCAGATGAACGTGCATGTGGTTTGATGCGATGATGTGACAAATTTAGGAGGCGCAGATCGATGATGGGTTAGGAAAGCTGGCCGGATACGTGTTCAGACATCCGGAGGATCCCATAAAATAAAGGAGTATGATACATGTGGCGAGCAGCTCGACTTATGTTGCATTACAATGTGATGTGCCTGCGTGTTTGTGCGGCCTGTACTGCAATGTTGCTGTCCACGGTGCTGAATCGAGGCCCTGGATGTGGCCACTGCCCATCACTGGCTTCCAAACTACTGCTGTCTGCAGAGGGGGCTCCGCAGGAGAGCCTGGGGCCTTTCTGGAAGAGTCCTCACTTAGATGCTGCTTGTTTGGATCAACATCAAAATGGGGCACTAGGCTCACCGAGATGTTTGAGAAGGCGTCATCCGGCTTATTAAAACTGCCATGTACCTTAAATCTTTTATTTGTGTGTCTGTCTATTTATAGTTGTTCTGCACTGTTGTATTAACATATACCAGCCCGATAGAATAAAAGAGAATCGATTAGATGCTCAACAACAATTTAATGACCAATTTACTGTTTATCAACAAAAACGATCAAATATTCTGTGTATCTTCTCCAATGTGCTGCTTCTTGTCATTAAATCCCGGAGGTTTCGTGCTGTCGTTTGGACCAGAAAAGAGATTTGAAGACAGACTGATTAATGATTAAAGTAACTTTTGGCCGCTGCACCTAAAAAGGAGAATTTTTAGGCCTTAGTCATTCCCATTAGTGCCATTGTCGTAGTGTTTTGTGGAAAACTACTGAATGATAGATACCGACTGCTCCTCATGAGGCAGCAGTATATTGAATATTATAAATTTTTGCCTTCATTTTGTGTAGATTTTCTCCAGTTTGTGATGTTTACAGAAGCAGTGGAAGATTGTGGGATACTGAGTATCATTTACTGCCATTTTGTCGCACCAAGAACCACAACAGACACCTTCAGTACTCACATACTGTTTCATTAGGTCGAATTTAAGCTAAATAAATGACATCTGTGTTCTCTGTTTTAGTGGGGAAAACGTCTCTCATCACTAGATTCATGTATGACAGCTTCGACAACACATATCAGGTGAGAATGAAACCAAAACAGATTGGATCCACTTATTTAGACAGCATGAACAAAGGTGGAGTTATTGATTTACTTAACTTCATTCTTCAACTTCAATCTTGGTGCTATAATGGAGTGTTTGGGACAAAAATGACCAATTGAAATATAAATTTCTTGCATACTGTAAGTCATAATTTGGATGTTTAAGTGCCATTGTTTTGTTATCAAAAGAAAATGATAGCAGAGTAAACACAAATAATAGATTTGTCTTTCCCTTGCGTCTCTCAGAGGTTTGGTAACACGTCTGAATGACTGAGCGCAATATAAACAAAATTAGACTTTCGGTCCGATTCAATTTCAATGCTTATTGGGTCTTTTTGTTCTTAACAACTTCTCATAATTCTTTCTCCACCTGTTAACAACCTCTACTGTAGAGAGAAACCCAGCCTTTAAAGTCTGACCTCTACTCATTATTTTCTCCTCCTTTTATTCCTTCTCTACCACAGGCAACCATTGGAATTGACTTCCTATCAAAGACGATGTACCTGGAGGACCGAACAGTAGGATGCTTAGATTGTCAATAAAAACTCACATGCAGATATACGTGTAAAGATGAATTTAAGTGTATGGGTTTGAATCCTTTCAGCTAGTCGGATTCTTAAGTAAGAAATGCCCCACTTTCCTCTCTGTGTTGACTAATCCTTGATTTGATTTGCTTAATTACCGCTCTCTTCACAGACTGAAAAGGTTATTTCTGGCGGTAATAGCATTGGTGCTTTTTCCTCACTTTAAGAAGTCAAAGCCTTTTGGTGGATAATCTAATTTTAGTATTAATACTATTCCTGTGTAAGGATATTATCAGCCTGCACACAAGCTGATATCGGCTTATCCTTTCCCAAGTGTGCCTCCGTCTGCATGGTGTGTGTAGGGATGATGGTTGATGTTAGAGCGGATGCTGAAGGTGTGTTTTCCCTCTCTCTGCAAATGAAGGTAAGGCTGCAGCTGTGGGATACTGCAGGACAGGAGCGTTTCAGGAGCCTCATCCCCAGCTACATACGAGACTCCACGGTAGCTGTGGTTGTCTACGACATCACCAGTGAGCTGGAGTCTTGCTTGTTTATCTATAAGTCTGCATGTTTATCCGTGATTGATCTGCATTTATCTTCCTGTCAGCTTACAACTTAAAAGTGGAATAGAGAAGCTGTAGTTTGATATTATGTGTCCGGCCTGCGCAGATGTGAACTCATTCCAGCAGACCTGCAAATGGATTGATGATGTGAGGACAGAGAGAGGAAGTGATGTCATCATCATGCTTGTAGGCAACAAGACAGACCTGGAAGAGAAGAGGTGAGGATGTCAGACACTGCTGACTGTAACACGTTGATGTGAAACAAACTGTCTAACATTAAATGCATGTTGGTATTGAACAGTTTAACATTGCGATGCTGAGCGTGGTCTGATTTTCCTGTAGGCAAATCACCATCGAGGAAGGAGAGCAGAGAGCCAAAGAGCTGAACGTCATGTTCATCGAGACCAGTGCCAAGACAGGCTGCAATGTCAAACAGGTGATTCCTGCAGTTTCACTCTATTTCACAGCATTGTGGGCATCAGATGCTCTAAGATTCTTCTTCTCTGCCGTTCCTGTGACCCTGCAGACTGATTCAGTCACCAAAGTAGATAAAGAAAATTAAAGTGGGATATTGCAATTTTTACATAAGTAAAGGATCTGAATACTTCCTCCACCCAAAAATGATTGATACAGCAAACATCTATATGAAGATATGTAAAGACCTGACAGCTACACCTGGAATTAGGAAGTCACATGACCCATAATAACACACATCAATGGTAAATCAATGTTCTAACTTCTGTCTTCTGTATTCTACAGAGGACAGATGTAACACACAGTTTCTCTCGTCTCACCCCTCCCTACTTTCTCTTGTCTGTCTCGTTCTTCCTCTTAGCTGTTTCGTCGCGTTGCAGCAGCCCTACCTGGGATGGAGAGCTTGGACGATGCAAACCCTGAAGGCAGTATCCTTTACAGAAGCTCGCTGTGCTGAGTGTCAAAACATTAATGAGATTGGTTTTAACTGTGACTTGTCATGTCATAATATTTGACTTCTTCCTTAACCGGACAACTCCCAGTGATTGACATCAAGCTGGACAAACCAGCAGAGCCGACTGTCCCCGAGGGCGGGTGCTCATGTTAATGCAGAGCTGCGGTCGGTCAGCTCCCTTCACACCATAGGCTTGTTGTGTTGCTTACTACTGGTTAGCTTCCAGTTGACTTCTCTGATTGGATATAGGAATGCGGGCCTTGTATCTGATTGGACAAATCAAATGTTATCTTTCAGTCTTGTTCAGTTGTAAAATATTGTATACTTTGTCAATATGTAAGTGACTGGAGGACAAAAGAAAAAAAAATGAAAATGAACAAAAGACAGTTTTGGAAAAATGAAAAAGGGAGACCAATGGAGTTCTTTTCGCTGTTATGTTTTGTATTTTTTATATATAAAAAGGGAAAGCACCAAAAATGATGCCTAAACATGGAAGGAGGAATAGTTAGGCGGGGTTCGGCCGTTTCTGTAAATGGCCGAACATGTCTGAATGTCTGCAGCACGCATGCACGCTGATCTGATCTTTGACCTTTGACCTTTGACCTTTGGCCTGCCCTCCAGGGTCTTCCCACCCTGGAAGGAGGTTGATAACTTAGAATGTTTTATAGCATCTCTCTATAGCATCTCATGACAAACGTTTCTCATTAGATATTCCCACAAGAGTCAACTTCCAGTAGGTTCACCTAACAGTAGCTGTGAAAATGTGGCACTCGATCTCTCTATGAGTTATAACTTTTATAGAACAAACTGTACTGTGGTTGAAAAAAGAAGTCATGAAAAGACAACTTACTATCACAACTCCCTCTCCCTCCTACCCCTCCTCTCCTCCTCCTCCTACCCTGCCTCGATCCCTCTCTTCTTCCTGCTCTCCCCATCCCTCCATCCTGGTAAAACACATATAACGATCCACTGTAATGCACTGCACTGTATATAATAATGTAATATGTATGTTGTGAACGTCCCTCTGTAAAAGTGGTCCTTGTTCACTAGTATGAATAATGTAATAATGTTTAATGATTAATAAATTAAAGATTAAAGGGCTTCACTCTCCTAACCATCAACATCTACCTGGTAGCGAAGGGATACTCTTTAAAGAAAGTTTTACATCCTTTATGTTGCATTTTAAAACCAAAGTTTTGGTTAGCTTGAGTTTCTGCTTCATCAATTAGTTTTGAATCAAAGATCTGAGCATCTGATTTTATGAAAATATTCCACAATATCATTTAATCAGCAACTGTGTAGGAAGCCAAAACTGATCTGTACATGCAAAAGTAATATAGTAAGTTAGTAATATACCAGATTATATATACAGTATATATATTTTTTAAACTTTTTGTCAGCACTGTCCAGATTGAGCGGGAGATATGTCACAAATCAGCTAGTCTTACTAGCTCACTGGTAGGATTGATGTTGGCTATCATTATTTTTATTTAAGCTAGTTAAAGGTACAATTAAGATCACAACCAGCTAGCTCCGGATGTCTTGTAATACCACTCTGTACCTCAGGAGGCGACCATGAGTCACTCCAGCATCAGGGAGCCGCGGCCGTACCAGGGCGCTGCTCCTATATTCGCACAGTTAACTATCTTGCTATCTCTGGGGTGGGACAACAGAATGTTACATAAGCCCGGTGCATTTCATACTGTTCGTTAGCAACGCAAAGGAGCGGCGGCCTGGACCAGCCACTCCACGGAGGAAACTCGTTGCGGCCACATTGGTCTCATTCTTTCAGTCACTACCCAAAAACTTGTGATCAGAGGTGAGTTTTGGAATGTAAATCTACTTGTAAATGGATATTTTCTCCCTCCGGCTCATGCCCAGAAATGAACTTACAATATGGTGAAAAATGTTTCTGGTGATATATTGCCCCCTACTGGTGCGGAGTGTGAAACATGAAGCGCTAGTTTGTTCAGATTGGCTACTAATTGTCCCTGTAAATGTATTTTATAGAAACTGTGGCAGTGCAGATGCTATTTCTTCTTTAATCTTATTACCTAGTGCCTTGTAACCCATCTAGTTGATAGAAGTTAATGTCAAAGGAAGCATGTCAGCTAGTTGGTTAGGTAACAACTGCCACTTGAAGAGTGGATGTAGATGTAGAAAGGTGAAGAAAGAGAATAGATCAACATTTTTATTTTCATATTCTTGCTGAGAGTTATATGAAGATTGATTCATTGAATTAGTTCATTGTTTACGATGTTAATTGCCCAACTCAACCTTATCGCATTAATCTTCATGTAGTGAGTCAGCGTCTGAAAACCTGATAGTTCAGGGGAAATTGAGTTGGAAAGAACCTTTTGAGAAGAGGAAACTGTCACTGCGACGTCTCGGGTGGCTCGCTCTCCTGACATAAGAGGACAGGTATTCCCCTGGACAGACACCATTATTTCATCCCCCTGGGGGTCATTAGTTGGATGGAGGCAGTTAATACTGGACACGTGAACTCCACGCGGACGAGATGTGGTTTGGTGGCCTTGCTTTGGTTTCCACAAGGGTGAAACTCTCTCTGTGTGGAGCTACAACATGTCTCAGCCGGTGGAATCAGACTCAAACTTTTCATTTGATTTAGTGTTACATTAATACTGGTAAACAAGGCATAACATTGTTGCTCAGGATATGCAACAGTTGAGGACACGTGCAATATTTACTTCCTCCTGGAGGACACACCTCTTCCACCCAGAATACCACTTGTATGATGTCAGGTTGTCTCAGCTCCAGAGCACATTGACACTCAAAGTGGATCATGTCCAGAGTGGAGCCCCACAGAGACACCAACCCTCGCCTCCTGCTGAAGGAGCTGCGTACCGACATCGCCATGGCTGTAGACGACCCTTTCCCTCTCGTCTATGGTTTGGCGGATAAAAACATCATCACCGATCAACTGATGGAGGTGAGAATCTCTCTCATTTGCAATTTCAACCACTGCACATAGAAAACACGGAGGCAGTGCAAAGAGGTTTGTTAAGCAGGGTTTTTTTGTAGCTTTTGTTGAATCACAATGACCCTGAATTCATTGGTTTTGACATGCATTTGCAAGAATGTGTGGTTTTACTAGATCTCATTGTATTTGTGTGGATCTGTAGGACACTCTGGGGAAGCAAGGTACAGAAGGGATCCACAAAGCCATGTACTCCCTGCTGTCCTGGGTCCTGGAGCAGAGAAGATCCACCATCGTGGCCTTCTGGAGAAACTTGAACAAGGACTACAACCTGGACAGCTACCCGAAGCTGAAGACACTGCTCACCAACCTGAACGCTAGTATGTAACGTTCAAGTTCCATCCAAATTGTTGTCAAACTCTGACATGCTTCTCTGTTTAATTAAACTTTTTACGTTGCATGATTTAGAATTTGACACTTTGTCATTGTATTTCTGCACATACTCTGTTTTATAATTGATTTTCCCCAAAACAAGGAGGTCAGGCTGTTTGTCATTAACGAGTTTCTAGTTACAGAATTCTTAAAATAACAGAAGAAACAAACAAGTGGAAGTGAGTATCATGTTTTGTCCTTGTCGACAGGAAAGGACGCGACGGGTTCCAGAGGTGAGCAGAGATCGTCTGAAGATCATAAAACACCTCACAGCAAGAAGAGGAGCCACAAGAACAGAGGGGAACACGCCCATGATCAACATTCAGAGTATCAAACCATGACCAGCGACGGACAAGGTTATCTCTCAATGATATTATGTTGGTTCCGGATTGGAAGGAAGAGATATGTTTTTGCAATCCCTGTGGCCAATGACGATAGAAATGTAACAAAAAAAAGTCGTGTGCTCTAGTAGTCTGTAGAAAAAACACAACAACAAATGATGATTCTTCTGTGTGCTCCAGGGGGCAAAGTGAAGCTATACAGAGTAAAGACTGAAGCTCCAGCCCAGCAGACACCATCGGGGAACAGTAATTACAAATAAACTATGATTATAATAAAATAAAAAATCATTCATTTCACATTACAGACACATTTAACTAATATTCTGCCGCAGCTGTGTCCGCGTTGCCCTCAGTCCAGAGAGGAGCCACCTTGTCCTCCTCTTCCGCCTCCACCAGTGAGCCGCCAGTCAGCCACCAACCTGCAGAGAAGATCCAGATTAAGCAGGTGTTTGGCTCAGATGGTAAGACACAATGAATATATGCATTCCTGTTTTTATACTCACAAATATCCACCAGCGCCTGCACAGTAAACTGTTAAATAAAGCACTGATGAATCACTG
This sequence comes from Macroramphosus scolopax, assembly GCA_901007825.1. Lineage (NCBI taxonomy): Eukaryota > Metazoa > Chordata > Actinopteri > Syngnathiformes > Centriscidae > Macroramphosus > Macroramphosus scolopax. Next base: position 57,396 of record CAAKHC010015594.1, on the reverse strand, counting down.
ACCACGAGGAATCCCAGTCCTGAGTCCTGAACTTTAGAGGTGCATATTTAAACAGTTTATCACTATTGAAATATCCTTGAAAACATTTTAATTTACTTTAATTTATTTTCAGGCACTGCCAGAGATTGTATTAAAGTTGGAGGGGAGTTTTACACACGTGATACATCAGAGGAGATAAACGGAGCACCTCAGTCCAAAGCTGTTAGCACACTGTTTCACCACAAGGGGGAGACAACCGCTGGCACGGTAAAGGTCGCACCTTAAATCTTTACTGCAGTCTGACTGTGTGTGTTTATGACGGTATCTTTATGCACTGTGTGTGTGTATGTGTGTGTGCGTGTGTGTGTTGGCAGGTTCACTATAATGATGATGAGTGCGCGCTGTGTAAAGACGGAGGGGAGTTGATATGTTGTGATGGGTGTCCTCGAGCTTTTCATTTGACC
>CAAKHC010015594.1:44307-56933 GCA_901007825.1 Macroramphosus scolopax | reverse complement strand
CGGTGTGTCTGTGTGTGTGTGTGTGTGTGTGTGTGTGTGTGTGTGTGTGTGTGTGTGTGTGTGTGTGTGTGTGTGTGTGTGTGTGTGTGTGTGTGTGTGTGTGTGTGTGTGTGTGTGTGTGTGTGTGTGTGTGTGTTTGCAGGTTCACTATAATGATGACGAGTGCGCGCTGTGTAAAGACGGAGGGGAGTTGATATGTTGTGATGGGTGTCCTCGAGCTTTTCATTTGACCTGCCTGGACCCTCCACTGATTTCTATACCAAGGTGCCAAGTCTGTATAACATTTCAAAATATCACTAAAGATACATTCTGAGCATCACATCTGGAAAAGGGGTTGATATTTGTACATTTTTAATCTGCAGTGGCGTTTGGCAGTGTGACAGGTGCTGCGGCAATATAGTGAAAAAAGAGGAAATTCAACTTCCTCTAGAAGTAAGTATCTGTAAGAAAAGCTGGTTATCACTAAGCTAAACAAATCCAAAATGGGATGGTTCCTTCAACAATATAAGATATTGATCATGATGTTTTATATGGCAGCTGCTCGTTCCCGAGACTCAACAGACCAACACCAGCTCCGGTAACCCCATCGTGGACATCTCCTTCTTCTCCCCACTGTCGTCCTCCGATCTCACCGGTGCCGCTGCTTCTATGAGCAGGCCCAGCGACAGGAACCAGGTAAAGACTTGTTCCTTAACAGCACTGGTTCTCAAACTTCTTCCTCCTTGTCAAGAAGTTTTGTTTACTAAAATGTATGAAATGTGTAACCAGTGCTCCGGTGGAGAGCTGCTTGGTGTGAGGGAGGTGTGTGGTGACTGTCACCTGGGAGGAGGAGACCTGACTCACTGCGTCCAGTGTTTGAAGTGCTACCATGTGCACTGCCACTTCTCCAAGTAAGACATCTCAAACCCCAATTTCATCCTCTGTACATTACTGAGCGCGCAAATACTTTCCCACCGGCAAAGAACTTCCTGTAGATTCCAATGTGCAGTAAGTGTGTTTGCCGATGGCAATCATTAGCTGACTAATGGTTACTAAAAGGTTGTAACTGGACCCCTATGGCAGGATGTACTGTATGACGTGTACTTCTTGCATTTGTCAGAGGGACGTCCATCTGCTCGTCCTGCTCCGAGACCTGGTGCAGCTTTGCAGAAAAGGAACCTGAATCCAGAGGTTTACAGGTGTGCCACATTTGCAAGCAACTAACAGGAATAAATAACATTTGTATGTGTGTTTAATTGAGATTTTATATCTCGTCCCTCCAGCCCACCCCTGAGGCTGAAAACACACATGAGCAGAGTTTCTCCATTTATGAACCCGTCCTCCATAAAGATGAACTGGACTCCTTCCTGGGAGAAGTGAGTGGTGCTCAGTTCAAAGTCGATACAGCAGATGTGATCTAAAGGAAGCCGTGCATGTTGAAGATTACTGCCCTTCTTGTCACACAGATGGGAATCAGATGTCCCGGACCAACAATGCCTGTCAAGGAGCAATGTGTCGTCGTATTTCTATAATTTTAAAGCCCCAAAACATTAACAAGATGAGATAATCAGTATTCTGTAACTTGACATCTGAGGAAATAAAACAGTGAAGACGGTTGTTGTCAGTGACATCATGCACATGTTGACCAGATGATGTCACCCGTTCTCCGTCTTCTTGCAAAGTCGGCTGATGTTTTTCTCTTCTTCTCTTTTGTTTGTCCCTCAGCAGGGCTCCATCGACGGCATGTTGCAGTGGGCGTTCCACAACATCTCTCGACCTGCTCCAAACTCTCAAGGATGCTACCAGTGACTTGATTTAGAGCATTCTGAAGCACTAATGTAATATTGATTGAATTAACATGTGTGATTGAATTCTCGGCGGTCGATCTTATGTTGGACTTTGTTTTAAGATCCTATTACACTTTGACATTGTGGCACATAAATCTACGATTGGATTGTTTTGTATTTGGCTGCATTTCGTCAAGAGTCCACATACTTATATCATCTATGAATCAAGTGGGCGCCATTTTTGCTATTGCATTGTGAATGAGTTAGTCCATCACAATCATCATTCCTATGAAAAATTACATCTTCTTCATTTTTAAAAGATTTACCAAACAGAATTTTATTTTAGGTATTTAAACCACGAAAGCAATTTATAACAGCCCGCTCGCCTCACTAAAACGTTATTTCTCTGCCTACCACAGATATATACGTCCACATTTTTCAACTAAAAATACATCACATATCTACGTTTCTGACCATAGCAGAGTACATAATATTACTACCTGTATTTATAGCGGGATGTTTCACTTCAGGAGGAATGTTGGGGTGGTGGATGGGAGCCTCACACACGACTCTCCCCAAGCCACAATGTTTTCCTAACTCAAACCATCCCACAACTAACTTATTAATTCCTTGTTGATTTGGGACGCTTTCAATCCAAACACATCTAGATTCATTTTCATAATTGCTGCATGTGAACGTTGCTAAGCAGCAAGCCAGCATGGAAGATAAGAACACGAACAAACGCAGCTGGAAATATTCCCATTTGTTTTTTGTGAGGAAAGAGGACAAAAATACTGCTGTCGAAACATCAAGTGCAAAAAAAAAATTCTAATCATTAACAAGTACAAAGGTTTTAACTATAATTATAGATTTCCCCAAACCAGCGATTCATATCTAGAGGACAAAGGTTGATCTTACAAAGTTTTGAAATCAATTTCCCCCCCTGAGGGTCTATAAAGCTCAATAACCTTTCTATGCTCTCCACATAAAACATTGCAAATGTGAAGCGTATCCAAGTGTTTCTGCCTGCCCTGTCCTGTTTAACAAGAGGAAAGAAATTTCATCACATCACCACAGAGCCATATTGTGTTGGATATGTGTCCATATGTGAGTGTGTTCACCTCCACGAGAGCAGTGTTGGACGGGATCAGAGAGGAGAGGATCGTGCTGGAGTTTGGCTTAAAACCCCTCAGAGACACTAAAGCTGGAGGACGTCGGTGTTGAATCGTGGCAAATAAAAACACATATTCACTTATAAAAAGTGGTGTAAAATAGCAATGCAACTTTCCACATGTCGATGCAAAGGCAGGATCCCAATGCTTCACTGGACTGTGCAGATCTGGAGAGGAATTCACATTCACACATTACAGCAGATGGTTTCAATACAATGAGGTATGCACACAAAGAAATGCCTCTGTTTAACAGGAATTCCTTGAAGACTATCACTTAGATGTGGAATGTTGTTTTTGTCATGGGATTCAAGAGTTTTTAACATGACTGCCAGAGAGATGGAGCTCGTCCAGGCAGCACACGGATTTTTCTCCCCTCGGTATTCCGTTGCCATGGCTCCCCTGCTTCTACAGGCCCAAAACAGAGGACGCAAAACACATGCTCATTCCAGAGTGTGTGTCTGTGGATTTGTGTCAGTTTATTTATGAGTCCGGTGTCCAAAATGCTCATGAACCAAACTGCACTGATGGGTTTTTATGCGAAGAGCAACTTCAAAGACAGATGGACGAAAGTTTCCTTGGAATGTTCCTCATATGTCTATGAGCAAGATAAATGAAAAGCCATCTAATACCGCGGAAAAAAAGAAAAGTAGTGTCGGAATGTGTCAAAAAGCAACATGCTAACGTCCAAATAGCAGCCTGAATGACTTTTTCCAAACCATTCGAGCTGCAGGGGATATTAGCAACACGTTTTCCTTTCCTACATTTCGCTGTCACTCAGATTTCCCATTTTTCTACTTGCATTCCACATTGTAGCCCACATGGAAAAACTGGTGAAATATCTCTGGAGTCTTTTCAACAGTTCTTCTTCTCTCCACTAGATGTCGCTCATCTCCGACTGCTGCGGTGAAACACTGCCAATAATACAGTCAAGCAACCGTCACAACATGTTGGGAACAATTCTGTACTATAATAAAACAACGCAAAGGGACGTGAGGATAAACCCACATGTCATCCGAACCGCAGGCATCTGTCACAACTACAGACAAATTAAAGAAAGAGCAAGAAGTGTGTCTGGCTTTGTGTTTTGTTTACAAAAACCAATGGTGAAAAGTCAAGCTCTATTGTCTCTGTCTACCCAATAAAAACCCTTTAAGTATTTTACATATGTATTGTTTTCATAGATTAATCACTCAGGTTTGTTAAAAGAAGTAAAGTTGTATTACGACACCAAGGAAGAAATAAAAGACATGTGATATCTGATATGTTCAATATATTCGTATAAGCTATTTTATAGATATGCTCTCTAACAGCCGGTGACATTTATATATCAGTAATAATCCCCTGATTTGTAATTATTCCCCACACGATGAAGTGTGTCGTTGGCGTGTTTCTCATGCACATGTTTCCTGCATCGTGCAGATGGTTCTGGTTTTGGCTGTCTTGTTGAGGAGAGAATTATGCTACTGCATACAGGAAACTGTGTGCAGAAACACCCATCAACTGTTTGGTGGATCCATCTGGTGTTAGGATGTTTGAAACAAAGGAGGAAAAACAGCCAACAAGTCGAATGCAGAACAACCTTAAAGTGGGAAACAAAGCAGCCCAACATCTCCAACTGACACACATATATGTATCTATTTCATGTTTTTGTCAAAATCTAAAAATATATACGTACCGGTATATGTATCATTTTTTGGGCAGTTAAAAGCCTTAAAAAGTTTTTGTCCTTCAGTCATCAGCTGATTTTTGAGGCGTGCTGGTGTGAATAGATTTGTTTGGTTTGTGCATCAAAGCTCCCCTTCCAAACACACATGATTTTTTTTTTACTGCATTCAATGTGAGCCATATTTAACGTGTTCACAGTTCTCCCTCTGAATCTTTTCCCCCTTTAAACATCCTCGGTTCATCTGGCTGATAAGAAAACTATTTCGCGCTTTTTCAGGGTCACCTGAGTGTTTTCTCCGAATCCTTTTTTTTTTTCTTCTAAGAAGTGACTAAACAAACTGGTAACTGGAAGACACATACTGTATATACACACACACCCTGTCACCCACGCACACACATCCTGTCACGGCCCTGTTGGACACAGGCTTGGAATTCTTTGTAAAAATATGATGGGTATATTCCCACGCTTTGGGCATCCGCTCCTCACATCGCGGGCACCTGTCCAGCCGGTGTTCCCGCTGGGTCCTGACTGGTCTGAGGGTATCTGAGGAGGTGAAAGCCTCCACGTCCTGTAGATACCCCTCATTCTCTCTCCGTACTATTGTTCTGTGCAGGAAATTGTAAGGGGCCCTGCTTTGTCTTGGCATGAGACTCCAGTGCACAGAGTCACTTCTCTGAAGACCAGTAAAAGCACACGTATGAGTTTATTGTACCGATGGAAACTTCAGACGAGGCGATCGGTGTAACCAGACTTTTATTTGTGTTTATCAGAAGAATCAGACAGACGATTTACACCCAAATAGTTCATCTTCTGACATTTGTATATGAGCACCAACGATTCTTCTTTTCTATTTGGACTAACTCACGTACCTCCATTTGTTTGGATCGAGTGCAGTGACCTGATTTATAGTCGTACACACATGTTGCTGGTGTTTCTTAGTAGTCATAAAGCATGATTGTTTTTTATGCTTTCTTATTTTATACTCTTGTGCTACTTTTAGTTACTTTGCGGATTAAGATTATGAATAAAAAACACATGATGACCTTTTGATTTACTGCGATGGGCCCGTTCCAACATTCCAGGGTTGCATAAGAGAACTCTGAAGTCAATAAGGTTCTGAGCTCGTATTCACACTGAGGTAGATCAAAACATACCGTTAGCTGGGGGTGAAAACACTGCAAACACCCTCCCTCACACACACACACACACACTCACACTGGACATGGTCTATAATCTGATAACGGGCTCAGTCACATTAAATAATCTCTTTTCTCTGCTCTACAATTCAATCGTTGCCTTTTCTTTCTCACCATGCAGCCACGGCTTAACGCACGGAGCAACAGAAGCTCAACAATATGTGGAGACGTCACGCTAACTTGACGTGATCTCCCGCATTCCATTAAAACTCGTGAAATCACGGCCTGTGGCTGCGTCTGTCTTTCTCTTGCTGTTTGGAGTGACACGGTCAGAGATGAGGACAAACACCAGAACCTCTGGTCGAGGGACAAGCTCCTCCGACTCTCTCTGTTTCTCTCCGAGTCCCCTGAGGAGCCCAGATAATCATATGCTGGCAGGGCAGATTGCAGGGTTGCCATCGGTCTGGAACTGTAAACACAGCGGAGAAGGCTCATTAGGACATTCCAGAAACGTCCTCAACTGGAGGATTCTTGGAAGAGTTTCTCGGGTGTTTGCATTCTTCCTTTGGGATCGCGGCGCTAACAGAGTTGCCTGTGATCACAGTCCTGTACTGAGGGAGAATCATCAGAGGGGAAAGGAAGGCGAGCAGATGTTGATCATTCCTCGACGTACTGAGAACTGGGAAACGGTGATGCCGGCATGTTCAGAAAGTCGTTTCAGACAGGAGGTCTCAAAGAACAGGAAGAGCTTGTGTGTTAGTCATTCTTTGTCAGACTGAATCTAATTTGATCACATAATTTAATTTTGTATGATTAAGCTTATGTCACACCAAACGAAAGGTGCTATAAGCTAGATTCAAATATATTATATATACGACCAAAGAACAAGTTTCCTCTGAGGTTTTATGAAGTTTCGGCTGTCTTTACTCCAAGTTGCAAACAAGGACATCCATCATAACAGCCGTCGCCACTCGCAGACAGCAGTCACCTGCCCCAAGGTGTTTGTTTGACCCGTCCACCGACCCCAAGCTGTCTCCTTACATATGATCTATTCTCCTCTGATCTTAACACCACAGCCGCCAGACGGCATCTGTCACTTACACATCGAAATACCCGAACACATTTATTACTAATCACTGTTCAAGCAAATGTAATAAACATAATGCGCTGTAACAAAAGCTGCATTATGCTTGAAGATCAGGAGACTCACAAGTAGATGAGAAGAAACGTCGTAAAAAAGTCAGGCTGAGTGTGTAAATCCTTGCTGGAGCTGCGGTACGTTATCAGCGGGGATTAGCTGCGACTACTTCAAACGCTGAGGGATGATTTATCATCATCTCGGTGGAAGCGTGGAAGATATCTTGACATTTTCTCCGCATCAGAACGAAGCACGGGGTCATTCGCGCTCTGATGTAAGTTGGGTGGTGATGAAGACGAGGACGATCTCTTTACATTGGGCGAAATGATGATAAACAAAGAGATACTGGAGGATGATGCAGACGAGGCCAGACGACATCAATAACTTGTTACTGGTTCTGTGTGTTTTCCAAGTAGATCAACGACACAGACGAGACATAACTGCTTCATCTGTGCGTCTCCAACGCACAATGTCACTTTTCTTTGGCTTTGAGGTGATTCATTTACTCCCTTCTGTATTATTGGCCTTCAAATTAATCTCAGAATAGAATTTTTCCACCAACAACCCCCCCTCCATCTTTAAAAATAGACAGGCTGTATAAAATAAGACAATGACTCTCTTCTAGTCAACACAATACAGTCTTTGTGTCTTCAGACACATCCAGCCCTTGAGTGGCAATAATTAACATATCTGGCAGATGACTCATCACTGCTTACTGGTACTGGTTGTAACACCCAAAGCTGGAAGTCACTCGTGAAATGATAGATTTTTTAGAAAATAGACTTCTAGAAGTTTGATTTCCATCCATGCAGAAACAGAAGATGTAGCTGACGGTGGAAACTGTTTGAAGAAAGTGGTTGCAGGCGTCAAGTCAGCACAGTAACTGTTTCACATGCATGAAAACAAAACAGTTACCACACAACCAGTGTTTAAATATCTCAAACATCCTTATATATAGATGCACTGATGAGAGAAGAAGATGTCGTTTTGAAACTCTCCGCAACCCCTAAAATGTTCGAGCATTATGTAATTGTTAGAGGTGATTAAAGGAGGATGAGGGGGTGGCATGGAGAAGATGATTAATTTTCAAGGGAAATGAATCAACCTGTTGGATACCGAGGAACATTGCTCGGAGATGTTCCATAAAGTGAGATAAGTACGAGCTGCTGCAGGCCGGGACGAAAAAGGAAGTACAGACACAGGACAGACTTTAATGACTGAACCTCTAACAAATGCTTTTTGTTCCATGACGTCCAGACCTCCCCGAGGACACGACGTCCATCACCTACCTGCTCGTCCTCTCTGTGCAGCCCTCAGGGCTCCCACACACCCCCACCCCACCACTCTCCCTGTTCGCAACCCCAGCCCACATTCCCCTCATTGCCTCTGGACCATGGAAAGGCCCTGGTACTTTTTCAGCCAGAGACAGAGAGCCTGCTCTCTCTCTCTCTCTCTCTCTCTCTTTCCATCATGCCGCCGGCCATCAGATCACATGCTATGTGCAGCCTCAGCAGCAGAGCAGCGCAGCTATTTGCTGGGGGCACACATGCTGGGGCCCCGATGAATGACTGGCATTCTGGTGACCTCTGATGATGGCAGCGGGCCGCCGGGGTGGAGGGCTGTTTTGGGACATGGCTGTCATGGCTTGTTGCTGTGTCATTCGTCTGCGGTAGGCATGTCTCCGGGGCAGGAGACTGCAAAGTATTTTCACACCCTAACGGGCAGTCAGGGCTCTGGTTATAAAGAGCCTCGGCACTATACCTCATCATTTTGGTTCATTGTGCCCTCAAGTTGGGGATGACGGCGACTATAAATGGATCTCTGTGTTTTATCCAAACCAGCGTTTCTATTCCGAGAGGCTGTAAAAATGTGAACTATTAGCTCAGACTATGTTTTGGTGCGTTCCACAGTCCCACCCACTGGAAGGCTGACACGGTAGATTCTATCTGCTTCTGTTGTACAACTTTACGACGACTTTTCGACTTGTTTCTTGACACTTGACAGGTTGCTTTTAAATAGCTGAAATGCATTTAAGAGAATGTAGCTTTTAGCTAAACAGAAGAAATCAGGGAACGGTGAGGAGCTGGAAAAAGGGAACATCATTACCGTGACACTCAACTATTCGCCCTCAGCGCTGAATGACTAATACGTCTGCGAGCAGACACCACGTATTTACCGTGAGAGAAAAAAACAGAGTTGTCATGACGATGTCGACCTTCAAATATCATGTTAAAGGCAAAACATGTTCTTGCTTTGTATGTCAGTCAGCATTATCGCATTGCATCATTTACAACTGCCCAACAATAGATGATAAACCCTCTGTTGTACGTGTGGCTATTTGCCAGAATGAGGTTTTATGGCTGTTCACCGGTTGCCAGCACGGGTCAATAAAAGTAACACATCTCCTAAAATAAAGAACTTGAAAAATGCTTCCGGCAAGTGAAGGACACAACTGCATATCTTATTTGAGTCTTCCGTTATCGTTTGGTAACTGGTGACTTCCTCGCAGCGGAGTGTGAAACACAAGAAGACCTCTCAGATATCATGACTGAGGAGAAAAATGTGGATCGTCCGGTTCGGCACTCGGGGCTGAAAGCATGTGGGTTCCTTTGAAAACAGATCTGAACATTGTCGTTCAGTCAGGAAGACTTTAATGTGAGCACATCACATTTTCACTCTACTAAACTATCTGTTTGAGCATGTCCCTTTAAGTCAAAGGCAGTTTCTTACTGTCTATAAGCTCCACTGGTTCAGTCTCCGCTTCATCCAATCGAAACATGTCACTCTCTCCTTCAGCCAATCCCCTGTACGCTCTCACATTATAAAAGAGTTCTCTCTCTCTGCTGTCATTCAGCTGTGAAATCATCAACCCACCTGCACCTTCACCACCTCAACCACAGATGTCTGGCCATCTCCGATCAAACCCTGCAGAGGCCGCAGAAGTTGACCTTCCATGAGGTCATCCCAACATCAAGCTGCTCTCCTCCTCACCACCACCGCCGTCCAGGCTCCGCCGAAAGCTCCTAATTCCCGAGACCGCTTCCCATGACGATCACCAAAGTATTATAAATACAATCTTGTTTAATATTGTACATGCGAGTCGGTTGGCTGGCTTCCAATCGACATACAAATTGTGTCTGTGATGTCAGCGTAATGCCGGTATGAGACAATCGTGCCATTGTGCGGAACACGGCGTCACCGACATTCGACAGAAAACGGCGTCTAATGACACAGCTGGGAGTTTTACTGTTGGATTAAAAGAATGTTGTGATTGCGTCGCACTTCCTCAAATCGCTTTGAACCGGGTAGCGAGCCAAGCTAACAGTTGCTTAATTTTCCACAGAGCCGTGCTTTGGGACTTGTGCCTACATGAATCGGTGTCGGTGTTTGTTTACCACACAGTAAAAGAAGTTGCAGAATTCGGAGTTTCACATAAAAATAAAGCCGACAGACGAAAGCGTCGTAATGTTTACACAACCACATGCAGGGCCGCGACTGTCTGAAAACGCGGCCCCTTGTTTAAAGTCGGCGCTCTGTGATGGTCGACTTCTCTCTCCGCATTCTAACGTGACCTATAAACAGCTGCACCCCTTTGATTTCTTGTTTTATAAACAACGTCATCCAAGCACAAACCCAGCCGTAAAGATCACCAACATGTTTAATCTCGTTCGTTTAATCCCATCAAAGACCGGAGTGTTAAAACATTGTGGTGAAGACAGATGTTGTAAATTGTGGTTTCGCAGTGCTTTTACTAAACAAAGAGCACTGGCAGCGTCTATCAGCTTCACATTTGGACATGAGCACGATAGAAATCTCACAAGAAGGTGAATATCTCCCAAAACTTTTCTTTCGAGGTCCCGAATTTTGAACACAGACTTAATTGTAGACGCAAATACAACAAAACCTGTCATAGCCGTGACTGCACATGTGTTTTATCCTCTTCATCACACATCACAGACTCAACTCTTGTGACTCACGTCTGAAGTCTGTTAGCTATGAATGTCTGGAAATTCCCTTGAACGTAGCTCGACTTGCTGCAACAAGCAGAGACATTTATCGACTCACCGCAAACAAATATGTGACCAATAACCTACTTTTTTTCCTCTTCTTATCATTTTTTTTTCGCCTGCTTGCCTCGGCACGATTTCATCTAGAATCCCACTTTAATTTTCCGACAACACGGTTCGAAGCTGTGGCGAAATATGAAGACATGGGAAGCTTTTTGTCAGTGGTTTCCTGAGAACAGGATACCGCGACTGTGCAGCGCACCTTGTCCTTGCCTATTGTGTGTTGTGTGAATGAGTAAACCGTCCGCGGATGTGAGAGCCGAGGAAAGGAATCCATCCCAGTCCTTCCAGCACTATCAGTTACATTCCTCGCCAATCCTGCCATATCAAGTGACCTCGCTGTCTATTTTGCCTCACTCTTTCCCACACAGTGAACCACTGTAACACGCATCCTGTTCCTTTAACCGTATCTCAAACCCACGGCAGTCATCAAAGACGAAGATAATCCCTGGATCCGAAAGGGTTTGACAGATTGTTACATGCAGAAGAGAACAAAACAAATCGGAGAGAGATAGAAACAGAGCCAGAGAGATAGAGCACCTTCTTGTTTGGTCTTCATTTCAACAAGACAAAAATCCTTTTAGATGATCACTTACTACCCTAAACAGCCCTCAGCCGAATTGTTCTTTGATGCATCAGCAATAAGAAATCTAGATCATTTTATATCTTAATTTTATTTAATTTGACTTATATTTAACTTGGCGAGTCCATAAGAACAAATTATCTTTGCCCCCTCGAAATTGTATCAGAAAGTAAGGCAGGCCAAAAATGTCCTCACTCCAGGTCTAAACCTCGAGCGACTCCTCAGACATAGACGTATGCACATGGACGGTTTTGTCTCCCTTCATCCTTCTCTTGGTCAAAAACTTTTATATACAGACAGACGGACAAATTTGGAGTCGGTCTGTTTCTAATTGTGTAACTGGTAGTTTGACTACTCTCACTGTTGCCTCATTTGTGCTCATGTTTCCACCGAAACCTCAAAAGCAATCACATTTTACTGCGTATAGCAAAAGCACATTGTGTTGTTTTTGCAAGGTGTCCTCAAATTTTCCTCAGTGACACTCGTCTATGAGCAAACAAGGAATAATCCGTGACATAAAAGTTTAGTCTAGTCTGGGCCGGGGGATCCAGAGTCTGCAAAGAGACAATGAGGAATTTTTGTGGCACGCAATTTTAGATATTCATCTCCTGTAATGAGTCTTTGAAAGTCCAAAGTTTCAAAGGGTCAGCCTTACATTCCTTTGGAAGTTCACAGGAAGTGTGGTACAATGGAGGACAAAATGGCCAGAGGCGTTGTCCACCAACAGAGACCAGGACAAGAGTGTAAGCACACACACACACACACACGCACACACACACACACACACACACACACACGCGCGCACACACACACAGAGGCAAAGGAAGTAGTGTGGGGGTGTTAAATGACATGACCAGACTTTTAAAAAGGAGGTGACTGTGGTTCTTCACACTGCGGATCAGAGGCTGAAATGCAAACATGTTCCAGTTTGCTGGCCAGTGCGAGCGCCACCCACACAGACGCAGTGTCTGCATGGTTTTTTAAGAATAGTTAGCATCTTAATCATGACGGGAATGTATGCGTGTGTGTGTGTGTGTGTGTGTGTGTGTGTGTGTCGAGGGGGGGGGCACGGAGACATGGAGAGAGGGAGTGGTTGGG
>CAAKHC010015594.1:27487-43945 GCA_901007825.1 Macroramphosus scolopax | reverse complement strand
TTCAATCCCAACTCATTGGGCCTATAGATTTCTGTTGCTAATGAGATAATCAGCCTGAGGCCAACGGCCACATATAGTGCGACAGTCAATTACTGTGTCCTGTTTTACTTTGATTCCATTTCCTCACAGATTCAGAAACATGTGGATTATGCAGCAGCAGGATATCGTGTGTAACCCTCCCTGTCTCCCTCCTTCCCTCCGCTGTGCAAAGGTGTGATTAGTCTGTTATGACTAAAATCTCAGCTATTTAAGGTCCCGCAGTAAAAGTCAAAGTCCTTGTCTCAGGCCCTCCATAACATAGTTAGGTCCAAGCATGTAGTAAATAGCTCAATCTTTTCTAACGGCTGAGACAGAAACAAAGCCTGTCATAAAGATGTGCTCTCTCCCTCGAGGCGGGAAGTTAAATTCTCGGAGGAAACAAGAATGGATGTTTAAACTCCTGTAATTGACACATGTCAAGCGGTGTTTTGCTCCGGGCTATGATCTGATCTGGAGAAGATGCAGAAAGAAGCGGAATTCTCTAACCAACTAAACAGCCCAATTAGCAACAAGAAGGTTAGTCAACTTGTAATTTTGTTTTCGGTCTCGGCACTGAGCACACCCTCCCATGCTTGAGATTTGTAGCTGTAAGTAAGCAGCAGGAGTGCCCGTGTTTGTAGGGTACAAAGAGTCACTGTGTTAGTAATAAGGCATCCAGACTTCAGATTCCAAGGGACAGCTGCCCCACACCACACCAGGACAAATGCACAATAATAATACAAGGTGGCTGATGTTGAACATAATTGCACTAAGAAAGTTTTCACTTGGTCATAGTATAACAAACAGGTCTTGTATTTATAACCATATAACTTAATTATATCAGAGGTGTCGAGTAAAAAATACCAACCTGAACACATAATGTTCAGTATTTCAAGCTACCTCATACTTCTGCTTCACTGCATTTCAGAGGCAAACTAACTTTTTTTACTGCATTACGTGTAATTAGCAGCTACACGGCAAAACAGATTCTTTCGAATTAAAGTCAAAGCATGCCTACAAAATACAATTGGGACTTGTTCCAGGTAACTTAGCTGTGATAGCTAACGTTAGTGATGGCTGATCGTTTAGCAATATGTAAGATTAATTATGATTTTGTTTATTTCCTGATGTTTTAATGCTGCCTGTCATAGTATAGCACATGTGAATTTATTTCTATAATTTTCTTTTATTTAAGGGGGGGGGGGGTGGTGAGTATGTGCCCCCCATGTATAAATACAGCCCTGATGAATACAATTTTACATGAAAAACTATATAATCAGTTTATAAGATATGCTGATATGCAAAGCTCTAAGTTTCTTTGTGCTCTGAACCAAAAAATATGTTGTTCCTATAACACAACAATGACAGTTTTCATTAGATTTTGCATAATTTTGAATTCAGGACATTTTAACTGAGTAATGTTGTATTTTTTTCCTAAAAATAAACACCGTTTCCACCCCTGGATTCATTAAACAGAGCAAAAATAAATAAACGGTGCAGCCCAGGCTGCTGCAGAACTTGTTGGAAGACTCAAAGGGAGGAAAGTTTGTGTCACAATAGCAGAGAAGTCTCGCGTTTTTCTAAAGCTTTGCTCTGAATATCAATGCAGTAATTCTCAGAGACATTGACGCGGAGCTTTGTAAAACAAATGGCCTTTATTTCGATGTAAGTGCTCGTTGGTAATGATAAAGCAGCTTCCCTCCTCCCCTCCCGAGTGGTTTTTACGCTTTTGATCCCGGAGGGACCTCGCGTTTTACATTCCTGGCATTCCGACCTCAGTCCCTCCTCGCTTACTTATTATCGCCGCCTGCTCTCTCCGCAAGCATTCACAGCGAGAGGACCGCGGCTGCCCGTCCGGGGGACGAAGATGAGACACGTTTGAATCCGAAAAAACATTAGGAAATAGCGGGATTACTCTCATTTTTTTTAACTTCCAGATCAAGAACAACAGTTTGTTATGATGAGAACGTGAACTGGTAAGACGAGCTTCTACTTTTTTTTTTCCTCTCTCGCTTTTCCGCAACAGGAAGAAAAAAAAAAACTAGCCAAACATGAACAAAACAGCCGCGATAGAGCTTCTGGTTTAGAGATGATGGTAATACGGTGTGTTATCGCAGTTTTTCAAAGTTATCTGCATCGGTTTTAATACGAGAAGTGTGCGACAAGACCTAGAAGTTATTTCACAATGCGGTTTTGTGCGCTTTTGCTCCCCCATGAGATTGGAATTTTTGGCGCATGCACTTTTTTGCCTGCTGTGGATAAATGTCTCCACATCTCCATATTGTCGCTGTTGCTAGATTATACACTCTAATTTTCATCTGGAAGCAAAACAGTAATCTAAGTTAGATGTATAGAATTTCTGAAGATGGATTTAATTCAAGACATTTTTCTATTCGTGTCACTAGTATAAAAATGTATTACAACATTTAAATATGAGTTTAGTTGTGACACTAGCATAGGAACATACTACACCATTTAAATGTATGAATTATCTCATTTACTAAATGTTTATCACTTTCATCTGACATTGATGCTATTTATCTTGTCATTCTGTTCTGCTCCAGGTTCAAAGCTGTTTCATTTAAACATTTAAAGAGCTCAAGTGGTCTTTAGAAAGTGAATAACAACAAAGCAGTATGTCGTCCACTGAAGAGCCGTCTGGCACGGTTTTGCACCGGCTCATCCAGGAGCAGCTTCGCTACGGGAACCCCACAGACACACGCACCTTATTAGCCATCCAGCAGCAGGCCCTGCGTGGAGGCAGTGGAAGCAACAGTGGACCAAGCAGTGGCGAAGACATGGGCAGGAGCCCACGATCCTCTTTGGAGAGTCTCAACCAGGAAGACCCTCCGTTCCCTCAGCTTTCTGCGAGGCAGGAGCCCCAGGGCCAGGAGCACCAGGGTGACTATCACCACTCAGAAAGTGGCTACCAGCTCTACCAGCTGCACGGAGAGGAGCTGCCTACATATGAACAGGCCAAGGCACAATCTCAGTATCTGGCCTCTCACTGGGCACCTACGAGCCCTCTCATGCAGCTCCACGAGGGGAAGCTCTTACATGAAGGGGCCTTCCACGAAGAGGCAGATCTCATGGAGCTGAAGTGCAGCCATGTGCGGTCTCTCAGTGAGCACCACTTGCAAATGTCTCTGGAGAGGAATAATACTGCAGCTAAAGCAGAGGCTATGAAGTCTCACAGCTACCCTGAGCTACCTTACTACACCCAGCAAGGCTTCCAGACCACAGGGCAGACCCAGGAGCAGCGCAGCCCACCTCCTGAGTATCCAGCCCCTGTTCAGGGCCAAGGATTTATCCCACACCAGGCTCTGGATTTGGTGCAGGCACAGCAACTTAGGTACATAGACAACCTTGGAGAACACGATCACTTGTGTGTGCATATACTCTGTGTTTCCTTTTACATTAAGTCATTACACTGTGGTTTAGTTTTTGTACAAGAACCCATTTTGTGATCGGCTCCCAGGGCTCGTCATCGAGTTTCACATGCGTAAACACATTCTGGTCAATGTGAGTCACGCTTGGCATATTGATTCGCATTTCCTTCTCGAAATACTTAAGGGAGAACAAGTCCAACCCTGTAGGTATTTGTAATACTTGGCATACTGAGACAGGATAGCTTGACATGCTTGCATCGCCTTGGATGCTTTTACAAAGTATGTTCCTCATTTAGGCCATACATTCTTTACAGTCACTGGAGTCAGCTTGTCTGCTCACAGATCGACAGGAATAGAGTGACATTTCAGATACCCTGCTCCGATATAAAGTCTTTTTCTCACACCTCTAACTCCAGTTTGCGTTGAGATGTTACTTATCAAGGTTTCTCTCTTAGGTATGTTCAGTCCGTTCAGCCAGCTGAAGTCTCCTGCTACAACACCTTCACCAGCATGCCACCTGCTGGCTTGGAGGAGCCCAATCAAGTGGAGCTGCTGCTGATGGAGAATGAGAGGCTGAGGCAAGAGCTGGAAGCACACAGGGAGAAGACTGGACGAATTCAGAAGGTGAGGGGAGAAATTCTTATTATTATCTAGTTGGTATCTTGGTACAGTCTTATTGTCAACCAAAGAGAAACACTCCGAAGATTTCTGTTGAACTTCCAAAAAGAACAGCCCCCACCTGTCCATGAAACATAAGCCCAGTCGACAGTTGCTTCCCCGACATCCAACTGCAGGCACACTCCCTCATCTGGACTGGGCAGATGAGACTGGCAGCTGCTACCTTCCATACCGCAGAGGCACAAACAGAGGTCACAGCCTGCCACTGTGTCCTGACACACTCCCCTCATTGTCTATCTGACCTAGCTAAGGCCAGAGAGCGTGTGTGTGTGTGTGTGCTCTTTAATTCCAGGGAGGCCATAGATTTTCAGCGCAGTGCAGAGCTTGTCAGACAGCAGTCGATAGGGGTTGTGACCCGCACACAGCTGACGGGGGTGGGGGTCCATGGCAGGTGGCAGACTGCTGTGTAGAAAGAGAGAGGTCCCTTTTGTGTAAAAAGTGAGAGGTCTCTTTTGTTTTCCAGCCAATTGGCACATTTTCCGCATTCCCAATTTGAACACACGCTCTTCTTATACGATCGGCCCTTGAACGGTTCTGTTAACAGACCTGAAGTAAGATATTCTGTTGCCTAACATGGTGGAAACAACAGAGACATTTGGCACCTCGGCCGATCTGTAAAATTCACTCGGCCTCGCTGCTGGAGTTATGTCACATGGTTTTGCCTTGTCTCAGCCTAAAAGAATGATAATTGCCAGGGTTGGAAAGTTTTTCTCCGTCAGGCCGCAGCCCTGAGTAAACATGCCTGTGTGACTGCTGTAATGGTGGGTGTCTCTTTGCCGTTTCCACAGCCCAGGCACAGGCATGCACACCTTCCCTCCTCTGGCAGCCTTCCCAGACCTCTTGTGTGTTAGCCTTTGTGCGTACGTTGAGTTGTGCTCTGCGGTGTGTTGTGGACGTGCACACTTGTGCGCTCACACCTGGAAGTGGAGCTATCAGCCCTCAGGAATGTAGATATAAATCAGTCTCAGAGGGAGTGGTGCTGGCTTGAATTCCTTCTCAGAAATGTAGCGCACACACACAAACACTGACTGAGTGTACTGTATACACACCGTTGCATACGTACCCACATGTGTATCTATGTACTGTAACAACATGAATCAACATTCCAGTTCCTCTATGGCATGCAAAGTAGGTTAACCGAAAATTCCTCTTCTCTACCTCCGTTTTTCTTCCCCCCTTTTTTTTCCTCTCCTCTAATCCTCACCATCTCCTTCCCTCTTTGTTTTTCCCTCGTCCTCCCTACTTGCAGTTGGAGCAGGAGATCCAGCGTATTTCGGAGGCCTATGAGAAACTGATGCAGGGCAGCAGTAAGAGAGAGAACCTGGAACAGACACTGAGGAAGAGGCTGGTGGCTGAGATCAGGAGGCTGCAGGATTTCAACCGAGACCTTCGAGGTAGAGATTACTGAAAAATTAGTACTGACAGATCCATGTTTTTTTTTACAATATATTCAAATTTAACATGTTTCTTTTTATTGCAGAAAACTTGGGAAATGCCAGAACACACGTTGCGAAAGAAGTACAGGCTGCCGAGCATAACCAGCACATCATGGCTAAACTCCTTGAACAGAGTGAGTGCGCCTCCTCTCCATGGCTCTCTGTTACATCCTCCTTTTGTAGTCCACATGCTTGATGGAATTGTTAGATTGCATGGGGTGCTTTTGTGGCTGAGGGTATCACGCATGCAGGAATTTCACTCGCATAACCTCAACTTATTTGGTAGGACGGCTTAATCGTATGGAATTCGGTCCGTGCACCTCTTTGCAGAGGAAGAAGGGAAATGAACTGGCTGTAAATCACAGCGTAGCAGTGGAAGTAATGGAAAGAGCTTCTACCACCTGTTGTTCGTGTGATTAATGTTGTCTGTTTAAGGAACTAGACTCAAGTGAGCGGTGGTGTTTGTATGGCCTTGATGAGGAATGCTCTTTGCTATGTGGGTCAAAGGGATAGGGCGACTTTCTCCCCCTTTCTCCTTCCTCCTCTCAGCATTCCATGAGTGCTTTGCTAAATGAACACTGGCCACCATGTAGTAGCTCTGGTACTTATTTCTCCAGATACTTTTACACTTTTAAGAAAAGAACTCAGGCGCCCCTGGAATGATGTAGTACTTTATCTCATAGCACTTTTTATCTTGACCAGTAAACACAGTGTTAAACATCTAAACTAAAACCCTGGCTGTAATCTTTACACATGCACTTACGGCCCACTTTACTCTTTGTTTGTGACAGACGAGGAGCAGAACTTTGAGCGGGAGCGTGTAGAGCGGGAACTGGAGCGACTGAGGACCACAGCGGAGGAGCAGAGCCTCAAAACAAAGAGGCTTGAGGAGGCTCTAGATACGGCTCGTGGACGCGGCCGTCAGCTTGAGGAGGAGTTGAGGAGGAAGAGGGCGTATGTAGAAAAGGTGGAACGCCTCCAGAGCGCCCTGGCTCAACTGCAGTCCACCTGTGAGAAGAGGGAGAGCCTGGAGATGAAGCTGAGGACACGACTAGAGCAAGAGCTCAGGAGTCTGAGGGCTCAGCAGGTGAATTACTTTGGAGAAAAAAAACTTCTGCTATGTGGATTTCAAATTTGTGCTCATTTTATTGACTGAAGTGCTTACCATTACCTCACCACAGAGGCAGACGCAGCCACCAGGAATGACCATGGGCTCCCTCCAAGAGCGTCTCCGTGAGCGTGAGGAACGTATCCTGGCCCTTGAGGCCGACACAGTGCGCTGGGAGCAGAAGTACCTGGAGGAAAGCACCATGAGGCAGTTCGCCATGGAGGTGGCCGCCACTGCCGCTGCGCAGAGGTGAAAATCACAGGCTTGACATTTGCTGGGATATCAACGATATTTATTCAGTTCTCAGGAATTTGAACTAAACGTCAGTATCTTAACCTTCACAGAGATACCACCATCATTAACCACTCGCCCTGCCACTCCTCCAACAACAGTTTCAACGAGGACCTGCCAGTTGCCGACTACAGGAATCAAGAGATGGAGAGCAGGTGCATACATACTACCCATCTACTTAAAGAAATACCTTTACAAGTCATTGTAGAACTTGTTTGATATCGTCCATTAGCTCATACGTAGTCCAACATTTTTTCCATGTTTCTGTTCTGGATCAGGATTCGAGCTCTCTACGCTCAAATCTTGGAAAAGGATGCTGTGATCAAGATCCTCAACCAGCGGCTGCACCAGGACCAAGGCCGGAAGGAGGAGCAAAGTCCCCGGACGAGCCTTTTGAATACAACGGGGGCAACTCTGCGATTGGCCTCCTCCACTCCCTCCATTAGCACCACCAAATGCTCCAACAAGAGTAGAGGTGAGGAGTGTACACACACACACATACACACACAAACACACAAATATGAATTGACTCTTTGCACTGACATGCCGTTAACACATACTGACATTTTCATGATGTTGTCTCCAGGTAAGAGTCTGTCAGATGATCAGACTTCGCCAAACCACCAGTTTTCTGCTCAGTCCCAACCCGGGACGTTAGAGCGGCAAAGGGAGGGAACCAAAGGCAAAGAGGCTGCTGGCGTTATTAAGCTTCACAGTGGTGAGTAATCCATCAAATATGCATGTGTGTCTCGGTTTACAACGGCCAATATACCATCTAGACTGCCAGTATAAAACTAAATAATAAATTATTCATTGCATCAGTAAACGTACCTGCACAAGCGCCATTAAACACACGGTCAGTTTGTCTACATGGAAATAGTTTTGGACTTAATGCATGTTCACATTGATTAACCCTGATGCGGCTTAGGCAGCCAATCAGATGCTATCTGTCCAGGTCACGGTTCATAATGTCAGCCTTGTGGAATGTGCATGGTTAGGAAATTATGTGGATCTGTTGACTGAGCACATTTACCAGAGGGGTCTATTTGTCTGTGGAAAATATCTGTTAACCTTTAGTCTTGATAGCTTCGCTGTATCGGAGCTGACTTTTTCCACCATTTTTCGCCTGAGAACATTTAAATAATTATTCATCCTCTCTACTGTCCTCTTTCCCTAGACAAGGCAGCGCCGAAGAAGTTGTTATTAAACGCCTTCAGAGGCCTGGACGAGCTGGAGTCAGAGGCAGTGGAAATCTTCATTTAAAGAACTGAATGTTGGACGTCGAATGATAAAGAAAAGGCGATTCTGAAAATCTGTGAAGAGTGCAGGTCTTTGAATTCAGAACAGAGGACAATATTTAAGGCAGGAATGCCCTGGAAACACGCCGAAACACACAAAAAGAGGACTATTTTCACATATTTGAGGCCGAGCTGTGCTCCGACTCACTTACTCTTGCTAAGCTGGACAGCTGCAGGCAGCCTGCCCAGCTGGGAGAGAAAAGATGAATCTTCCGAGGTACTTGGACAGTATTGTGGATTGTGATAAGGCAACATGTTCTCAGAGAGTGTACGCCAACATATTTATGTATAAATATATATAATTGCTGCTTTCCCCCCTTTATTATCCCCCTGTAACTTCTTTCCCAATCCAGTGAATTAAGAAGCTACATATTTATCTTATCTGGTTTCCACATACCCCAAATATTAACTTAAGCCTCATGCTCTCCTAGATAAATATTCAGTACAAGGTCATGTGACCTGCATTCCCCTCCTCTCTAAAAAAAAATGTGGATTTAACCGGAGTAACCTCATTTCCATCACATGGATTCTTATCTGTTTGGACGACATCCAATAATTTGCTCAATAATTTAAGCTTATAACACATGAAACACTGTTTAAATGCTCTCGCTGTCCATATCCTTGCAGCTGTTTGCAGCTGGCTCTGCGAAGGTGAAGAGGTTTGAGAGCGGCGAGATGCATTGTTTAAAATACAATTTGGTGTTTTTTGCCAAACTGACACAAACCTGATGTTGTTTGTAATTTTGCGAGGTTGTTGATTTCATCATCTGTTATTTTATTTTGATTCCTTTTTTCCTTTTTTTTTTTTAAAGTATGTTTGCATGTGATTCCGGTGTGTGAATGTTTTCCTGTTGTGGTGATTCTGCTGGTTTGGTCACCATCGGGGACAAAGGTTGAAAAGTACATGTTGTTTCTATTTGTTGACTGTGAGCTTTGAACTAACAAACTGTTTAATTATTATTATTATTATTATTATTATTATTATTATTATTATTATTATATATTTTATACAGATGTATGTTTTATTGTTTTAGATAATATAGTGCAGGATGCCAAAGACTTTATGTATGTTTGTTGTAAGTTATCTGCCGACAATCACGGTTGTGTCGAGCTGCACACATCCGACCGAGTGTTGACTTCAAACAGACATTTCTGTGAACTTCAAACAATATGAAGGTTTTTACAGTTGAATTCATGCAACATTTCATAAAGCAATAAAATATTCTAATTTACATGAACTGTGTTCCTGGTTTGTAAAACAGTTTTCTTTATGTATGCTGGTAAAAAAATCATAGTTCTGTTGTGAATCTTCCTGTTTCACTCCTACTTGTCACCCTATCTCCTCACTCCTGTTCTCTTGTTCCACCACAGAGAAGAGTGCTCTTCATTAATGAATACCAGAGCTGCATTCTTTTGGGTTCAACTTTCTCGGGTGGCTTGGTCTCTTGTTCTCTTCTTGCCTCGTAGAGCATGCTTGTCATAGATCGAATTCTCCTAGCGACACGTAACCCTATACGTGACAAAGACAGGTTTCTCCCAGATTAGGCAGCTAATGCTATTGCTATTTGAATATTCCTGTGCACTGCCGTGCACCGATACCAACATGTGTTGCATTCCCCGGGACTTTTATTGCCTCCGATATAACTCACACCCAGAGGTGTTTATTTCGTGCCACAGGATATGAAGATTAGATGAGAGAATGGAGAGCTCTGTTATGTGGTATCTGTTTCGGAATAGATCTCTCAGTCTCACACATACCCAGGCACACACACACACACACAAACACAGGCAGAGATATTGACATGTGCTAGTTTAGGGCGGCTGACGACGACACTTCACAACACAGTAGGACAAATAGGACAAAGACCTTGATAATGAATGTCATGGTGTCATCCACGCTCCCTCACATGCTTTGAAAGTCTTCCTGCTGCATGGAATGTGTGTGAAATGTAAAATATGGCTACTGCAGATAATGATCGTGCACTTTAACTGATAAAACAGTTAGTTAAAGTGCTTTATTGCTTCGCTAATGTTTTGTAGGTCTAAGAGGGCACAAGAGGCCAACTCTGAGCAGAGCTTTCTGTGTTTACTTATCCAGCACACGGGTTTAATGTGAGTGATTAACACTGTGGGGTTACTCCACTGTCTTCCACCTTCATCAACCGAACAAGCAAAAGCAGGGTGTATCGTGTGTAGTGCGGTTTGATAAATGGATGGTGAATATTTTAAAGCACCTAATCATGCCTGGACTTGGATAGAGAGGATATGAGCTGGTGAGATAGCGCGGATGCTTCTGACAGAGAAGATTGTATGGGAAAACACAGAGCAGGAACCGGTGGTATGCAATGCCATCAATCTTATTTATGAACTGAGAGCTCTTATCTTGTGTACTGACTGACAACATTGTGAGGTCTCGCCAACATTCCTCTGTGAATGTGCAAAGCAACTGACATGTTTCGACTGTGGCTCTGTCTCTTTCCCAGAATTGATATGATGAAGGGTAGAACGTAAATATGAGTCAGGGGTCAAATTCCTTTGTACTCAAACATCCACAGAAAATTACATTTTCTACAGTTTTTTGCAACTGTTTTCGCCTCCCGACTTCAGCTCAGTCACATGGGAATTTCCTCTCGACCGCATTCGCCATGAAAGGAATAGGTTTGTTGCTGTGTAAACCGAGGATATTATCTTCTTACACTGTGTGTTTGTGTGCACTGCGGGGGTTTATTATCTCCTGATGTTAACAATTTAACAGCACATTCCTAATGAACATCAGCCTTTCATGTTTGAGCACATTCTGGAAATATTATATGCTGATAGGGAGTGATGACATTAACGTGTGAGAGTCATGAGGAGGTTTTTGAAAACGCAGGCTGTCCTCGTCTAACATTGATGGTAATTCATACAGCAACTATTGCAGGAATCCAGGCCAATCGCCCATTAGGAAAGAAAAAAAAACTATAATCCAGATTTCACCTAGCACACACACAGGAAATGTACACACATACAAAAGGATACCCAAGTTGACACAGTGTGATGAGGGACTGATTGACCGACCACCCCAGGGCAGATATATGTAGCACAGATCAACAGACACATGGATGAACTTGTCAGATACCCGGTGGGAGAGTAAATCCACAAACCCCTATCATTTCCATCTCTTGTCATGAAGCCCAAGCATTTTTTGAACATTGGTAATACATTTGTCATGCTCGGGGGGACACAAGGGAGTAACTTGTCACCACCTGCAGTTGTGGATGGCAGTGCTGCATAGCCAGGAGGTCATGTGTTTAAAACAGCCAAAATGTCCCTGAAACTATCCCTCAGACATGTGTCCCTGAGGTTGACTAATCAGCATTATAAGTCGTGATACAGGCTTTAATGCATCTCGTCATTCTTAAGGCACAGGAGGACGCAAAGGGGTTCCAGCAGGTCACCACAAAAATGTTGTTTTAAAAGAATCATTGAGGAGTTTGGTACTACACCATATGAGTTTCCTTTTTCTTTGTACTATCTTAAGTAGGTCATTTGGGGATTCTTTAATGCTGATTTATTCATATTGGTAGACGGGGCCTTTTCAGGACGGCTACATGAGATAATGAATTAACTATCAAGGACGTGACGTAGAAACGATGTGTATGAATTGGTTAAAGATATAATGTGGTTAAAGATATAGTTCAGGTTGACAGTTGGGAATTTGACTTTTATTTGCACTTTCCGAAAGTCAGACACTTTTAATGTTTTAGGACACACATTTGGTGTATTCTGAAGTTATGTCAAACATCAATGCTCAATCAATGATAATGTTTTTGACCCCTGACAACAAACATATAACAGTGAAAGGTTGCAATTAAATTACTTCAGAGGATTATTTAGATGTTAATGTCAAAGATACACAAAAAACAATGGAAAAACATTACAAAAACAGAACATACAATATGTACTCTATGTCTTGGGAAACATGTGTTCTTCGACTTGGGGGATTAAATCTGTTTACTGCTTTATAAGGCTGCACACACGTTGCTGGGGAGAACCACACTCGGTCATTTCACTTCAACTGTACATCCAAATGTCATCCATCAGGAATGCTACATTGATCTTACAGAGGGGTTAGTATGTATTTTAACATTTTGGTGGCTAAAGAGGGATCAAATTTTTACAGCTGCCAGCATGGTTAGATGATAACCTTAGAATAGAAACCCCCACTAGATATTTTCCCATAAGGTAGGCATGCTGAGGTTGTCTCTTTATCTTTTGAAGCTGAACAGCATCACCTGCTGACAACATCCGAGAAGTACACATTTGCACCCAGCTACAATTGGTTGTTAGTGGTATATAATGTGTATCTTCTACTTAGTATATTAACATTGATTACTGGGTGAGTGAGGTACAAGACATTTGTATTAACATTATTCATATGTGTGTTCAAGTCATGGATATTATCAGAACAGGTTAATCTGGCCATGTTTCTGACTCGTGACAACATACATAACAGTTAAAAGGCACAATGAATGTCTCTTTGAGGGTAATGTACATGTATAGATTCCAGAGACACTAAACAAGACATTTTCATAAATGTCCGAGCGGCCCTGTTTCCTTGCGCTAAGGAGTGTGACCTAAATTTACAATAAAGGGAATTAAATGTGTTTGTAAGACGTCAGCGTATTCTCCCACCTCGGAGGTCAGAGCTTTCATTTCCAAGATGAACTGAATGGCACCGTAAATACTGCGGAGGTCTAACATGGGGAGAACTACATTTAATGTAAGAACTACATTTAATTGGGGAACCGAATTCGACACAACACCTGCTATAGAATCCCGCCCATTCCGCTGTCGTCATCACTGTACGCCACAGACCAAACAGTTATGGCTAGCTCTTAAGTTAGCCAAGTGGAAACTAGTGGACGCCTAACTCTTTCTTTCATTCCCCTTTAACACTACTTGTGAAACCGTCCGACCCCTCTGAGTGCCCGAAGGACGTAGCTGAAATCCAGGATGTGCTCCGTCATCTGGTGTGAGTCGAAGCGTTGCAATGAGCAGCGGTTTAAATTACCAGAGGATCCAGAGAGGAGGCTGGAGTGGGTCCAGTTTCTTGCTGAAGTTAACGGGCAGCGTTTTAAAGAGTCTTCCTGGACTGACATCACCATCTGTAGCCAACACTTTACAAATGGCAGCTTTAAGAACCTGAGTCCGGCTGGCCCAGTCCAGCTAAAGCCCGGTGCTGTCCCAACACTGTGTGTCAGCTTCTTGCCGGATGAACCGGAGCCAAACCTTGTTGAATTTAAATGTGAGGTGAGTCCGCCGGGACAATGAAACCCCCGACACTTTACTAACTTACTCAGACACTGTTTGCTTCCCCTTCCTACCTAAACAACACATTAGCCAAATGCCATAAAATAATGGTTGACGCGAATTGTCACTGTTCGTTTGTATTTATTGTAAACAAGCTGCTTTCAACGGATAATTATCTAACAAACAATAACGTCAATGGGTTACACATAAGATGCACATAACAAGCACACATTGTGAATAATTGCAGGAGTGCTATTAACCATGTAAGTTTAATTCTATGAAAGAGACTCCTACCCACATATTTTCATTCATTAAATCTGATAAGCTGTCAGTCATATGGTGGCCCACAGGTTCAAAAAAATAATATTTCAGAAAAGACAGCAACATTTCAGATTCTGTGAACTGTAGGAAAACACTATCTGACTGATAGAACTCAAGTCAATCAGTTCAGAGATAGTCCAATTATGTGTCAGGTTTATGCTATGTTGTTTTGACTGTGTAAGACACTGGGCAAGTTTTATAGTTTATAACATGATTCAAATTCCAATCAAACTAGAATGATCAGCGACACGAAAGTCCTGCACGCTTGGGCCGGACGATAGAGGAAACTGCAGGCACCGCTGAAGTATCCTTTGAGTGGGATCTACCTGAAACATGCGATAGTCCAATTTCCTGCTCTGAAGACTCTTCGATTTCAATTGGTAAGAAAAATATTATATTAGTATGTGATATGAAATTCCCTTCACATGTAAATAACGATATTACCATTTAATTTGCAGCAGCTCAAGAAAGCCCTTCGCCAAGTGGTGTCTCACGTTCAACTGATACTTCAGATGCTTTCATGAGTGATTATGCTCAGATGCTACAAAAAGTTGTGAACATTGATATTATCAGGAAAAAGTGAGTTCAATTATAAGATTTAGTATTTATATGGTTTTTATCTGGTTGGCTTTATAATCCTGTATCTCACATTTCTTTTGAATGTTTTCATTAGGGCTGCACTTCTGCACATGAAAGGACGGTATGCTATAAATGAAAAACGGCTGCTGCAGTTGTTCAGCAGCAAGTGTCCATCATGTGGTGGAAAACTAAAGATAACTAAGGTCACCCATGGGGTACTCATCGTCTTGAATCAAAAGTGCCTTCAGTGTGAGTACAGAAACCAGTGGACAAGCCAGGTCAAAACTAGAATCCCAAAAGCTGTACGTCAACACCTGACAGGAGGCGTAGAAGTCACTCTGGAGGCCCGACAGGTAACACTTCAATAGTAATAGTTTAAAACTGTCTGCCTATGTTATGTAATTCTTTTGCTGTTTTGCAATTACGATCACAGCTCTCTGTCTCTCTGATGACACTGACTAAATGCTAGAATTCACCGCTACCTGTCCTTGTCATGTTTCTTTAACAGGAAGTGTCAACAGATGACAACCGGTGCAGCATCACGGTTGTCACTGAAAATGCTGATGAGGAAAGTGATCGTATGGAGGAAACCGATTCAAGTGAAGAGGGTCACACGGATTCAGATGACGAGTGGAGCCCAGGAGAGGAGCTTTTATTGCCTGAAGAACTACACAACGAATCTGATGAAGAAACCAAGTATGATGTTGAGGATTATGCCCTTCTTGCCCCCACACACAGTCGGCTCTGCACAGATTGTGGAAGGTTTTTCAGTAGGTGGAAGCGTCACATGTGTGAACACAAAATGAAACCTTATTCCTGCAATATCTGTGGCAAGAGATGTGTGAGTGAGGTCGCTTTAAGTAATCACAGCAGAATCCACGAAGACAACTATGAATATCTGTGTAAATACTGCCATGTTACATTCAAAACAAAGGCGGACAAAATGACTCACGAACAGACGCACTTAACTCAAGGAAAGCCGTACAAGTGTCCAGACTGTTCCGAGTCGTTTGCCACCATTAAAGAACGGCGTGCTCACATGGAAGTTCACAGAGGCCCTAAGCAGTTAAAATGTAACATCTGCGGATTGGAATTTACGCAGCAACTTACTCTCAAGAGACACCTAGTCGTGCACACAGGAGTTAAGCCATTTAAGTGTTCTGTGTGCCAACGTGGCTTCAACCAGGCGGGCCACCTCAAATCCCATTTGCGCCTACATACAGGGGAGAGGCCTTATAAGTGTCAGCATTGTGACAAATGCTTCAATCACAACGTCAGCTTGAAGAGTCATGTGCAGCGCTACCACACATCCAATCCTGGACGTGCACAAAAGAAGAGTAAGATGGACAAAAAGACAAGTGACACTGCTGATGCTCAGGAGAGGAATAAACAGGTGTTGCAGAAGAAGAGAAACCATTTTCCAAAATATAGAAAGAGGAGCACAGGTAGACCAGTAGGAAGGCCGAAGAGAGAGTCAGCAGGACAAATAGATAGTCCAACACTAATACTGCCTTAGTAAAGGTTCAATAGATAAGGAGAAATCCTTACACTGAATAGCAAGGGCTTGAAGACTTAGCCTTTGACTCAACACAGCAGTAAGATTAGAGGAACAAGAAAATGACAACAAACACAAACACAAGCAGATTGAGAGGAAAGAACAAATAATTCTGACGGTGGCTGACTTTGCAGCAGTCAAAACAGGAGTAAGACATTAGGGAAGTGCAAGAAAGAAGCTAATTGAAGAATATGGGTTTTTTCTTGGCTCTCACCTGTGGAGACCTCTGATCTTTGAACAGTGATGAATCCATTTGCAAATGTTTGTGTAACTGCAGAAATAAAGTCAATGAAATCGGTGTTCGGTGTCTTTATTAAAGAAATGTCCGTGACGCAGGAATAGACTGTGTTAAATGATACATTTGAGTAGTTAAGTGTTATGAGAATCTAAAGTTGTATGTTTTAATTTGGCCCTCTTCATTGTTTTTGTTTTATACTGTGAATCCTTTTGAGAGATTTGGATATCACTAGTCAAACTGGAGGGCCTTACAGAA
>CAAKHC010015594.1:0-27467 GCA_901007825.1 Macroramphosus scolopax | reverse complement strand
CAGAGCCGGGTGGATGTTACGTGTCTGTTCCTGTGCAAGAAAAACTGTGTGATGTTCGAAATCATTGTCAAACTAATGGAACTGCTGAGCCAGAAAATTGCATTGGTAGCATTTCGCAATTAAACCAATGCTCTGTCATTAATTGACATTGCATATAATGATGGGTCAATTACACACAAGATTCAATGAAAAAGTAAAAGATACATAGGAACACTAAAAACAGAAAATATAGGCACATTTAAGAAAATATACAATTGCTAATTCATGAAAAACGTACTAAAAAATTGATAGTCTCAGATCAATCTTGCAATTCTTTCATTTAGATGTACTTCAGGTGTGTCTAGTTCAGATCAAACCCCCTGGAATAATTTCCCCCTGCTTACACGCTTATCTTCTTTCTCTCTGTGAGACGGTGCTTAAGCTTGCTTCAAGGCCCATCAAGTGTTTTTTGGAGATTTGCTGTCCAGGTAAAGATCAGCTGTTTGGTGGGTAAGCCCAAGGCTGCCTCTTGAATTAGAAGTGCTGATAAATGACAGATGTATCCGTAGCTTAACTGTCTTTGACTTTCAATGAGCTATATATCCTGTTACTATTGGCACACAAGGCAGGTATAGAAAGTCTAACTTTGTCAGTTGTGTTCCACAAACGCAAGGTCCTGCAGGTCGAACGGTATTGTTGCAGAACTGAATACAATGCAAGAAGTCTGTGAATGACATCCAGAACTTCCCTCCAACTTCACATGGTTGAGATTTTCCGACCTCCCAGGCTGATCCTCCTCTCTGGATATCCACTAGATGTCATTCTTGTGCTACACTAAATTAGGTAACAGCCACCAGCAGCACATTCAGCTCTAGTTTGTCCTGTTTCTTATCGCTTCTCTTCTCCATGTTTCCATCTCTCCTCCGTCTTTCTTCTGTCTTTTCGCTCTGCTTCTCTTTTCCTGTGTCTCTCCCTCAGCGTCATCTTAGTTTCTCCTCCCAGCCTCTTTCCTGGTATTTCTCAGTACTCCCCTGGGCACCTGCAGGTTTAATAGGGCCTTATCTCTCCTACTTCACTTGGACTCTCCATAGGTGACCTTTTCTTGCATACAGCCTAAAGTCACCTGATAAACAGCAGGGGAGGTTTTTTTTAGCTGCTAAAATGTCACTGACGGAGCCCACTGCTGTGGCTGGATAACACCCCCCCCCCATTCACTGATGTCACAAAGACATCATCATACAGTCCACATTCTGCTATTTGCATGAAGTCATGGGAGTATTCAAATTATTATTCCTCCTCTATTTGCATGCTGATTTTGCTGAGTGTGATTATTTGAAGGCGGGTTTTTAAACAGTGTGCGGAGGATTTTATATTTAGCATCATAGATTCACTCACTAGGATACCGTGCAGTGTCAGACCCCCAGCGTTTCTCTTAATTTGTCCGTATTACAATCAGACAAAGGGACATTCGGAGAAAAGTGCGGTAAAAGAAAAGAAGCTGTGAAAGCACATCCACAAGCAACTGGAATCAATACAAGGCACTTGCTTGTTTTAAGAATTGATTTGAAAACGGGTTCCCTCAGGAATGTGACTCACCCTTGCCCATATTCCTAACAAATGTCATAAGCCAAACAAGAATTCAGCTGGGCCGAACGTCTGGCGTTCCTAGACAACATTATCTGTTTGTTTTTTATAATACAGTATAATCATGAATCAGAATTTGCACTCTGTTATTAATCCTGATCTTCCTATTTCCACTCCCTATCTGAGCAGAATTACCCCCATAATTAGTCGCATCACGTGTTTCTCAGGGTTTGGGACTAATGGCGTCCCGGGGACAATAGAAATGGACTTTAATTTATTTATTTATCGTATTAATATATTTCTGTTATTCCTTACAATAGGGTAAAGTGCACCGAGCACTTACAGGGCAAGGGTAAGTGCTCGGTTTACATTGTAAATCCAATTGTTTATTTAGTGTTCCTATTAATCTACTTACAACTATAGATAATAACAAAATTCAGAAACAATATGCTGATTTTTTTGGTGCCCTGCGTCTCACGGTCAGCCTGGTTCACTGGCAAGTTCTGTCATCATCGTCAATCCAAAGCAAAAACCAGTCAATTCCATACTGTTGTAACATATATAAAATATATACGCTTCCTGCTCCCTTGTAATTTAAAGAAAAAGCACATAGTACTCGCAGCAATGAAACGTATCTGTGAAAGCTTAACGTGTTAGCACGTTAGCTGAACACAAACCACGGAGAGACACATTCTGATAGCCTGCTGAAGTGTTTGTTTCTGTCTGCCGTGCTGATTTAATGCCTTATCTAATTTATTCATATCACTAGACTTGTAGGGATGCAATCAGACAAGCACAGCTTCAGGATTTATACTCTACAGTAAAACAACAGGCAACAAACTGCATGTTTGGAATTCATTTGTATGACTGAACAACGGAACTCTTTAATTCTTTTATTCAGCGTCCTTCTATCGTTTCTCTGCAGGGATGAAATCATGTCCGAGGGTATTTGTAGATAATAGAATACACTGATATTTAAGCATACAGCATTAGATTGAATTTGGTAATAACCTTTCTGTTAGGTAATGATAATATAAGCACATTTAGTTCCTTGAGGGATGCATACTAATGCAATTGAAGTTACACTCACAGCTGCAAACCTTTTTTGCACTGTATCCAGGTGAATAATGACAATTAGAAATGCCACCAGTACTGCTGGGATCTATCTTAGAAATACCACTTATTTCAAATGTGACAAATTCTTATAAGGGTGTTGATATGCCTAATTTTTCCTTATTGGATTTACAGTGCAACTAATGAACAGTTTGTTCACAGCTCTTTTTCACAGTTAATGTGTCTATAAAAATGTGACAACTGGGGAACAAACATAAAATGATGAACTACACTCTTGATACAGTTTACTGTATTTGTATCTGCACTGGGAGGAAGCCTTGTGTTGACACTGGTGATACATAAATAGTGGAAGATCTGACATCTGCTCACCGCTCCCCTCCTTTTATTGAGTTGCAGTCACTTACGTCTAAATTTTAATTAACGCCTTAAATGTTAATCACTCCATTACTCACGAGCACACACATGTAGAACGAAGGCTTGTGAGAAATCGGCGGTGACAGGAGCCCCCAAGTGGCCGTGACACTGCCAGACTGAGACACAGTTAACCGTACAAGGCCACTGTGTTCCTCCAAATCGACACAGGCACAGTGTCACATATTGCTGCCTCACAGCGGATTAATATATCCCTCTGGGATCCGTATACACTCTGACACTGTCACACGTCTGTTGGCGGGGTTGTCTTAAAAAAGCCTGTCAATCAAGTGGAGAAACCAACCAGAAGCTGAAACCGATGAGACGGCATCCTGCCACCTCAACTGTCAACCTCTTTGGTCCACATTGAAATAACATAAATCATTAGTTACATTGCTGTGAAATACTGTAAGGACATTCACGTACTGGTGAAGATGAATCCCACTGATTTTGGTTGCCAGATGATTCAGTTAAGATTCACGCCCACACACATGCCGCTTATAATTAAACAATGTCAGACTGGTGATTCCGGGGACTTGAGGTTGCACAAATACTTGCATGATCCAATGTCAGCTACCATTGTGCTTGCTAAGTGTTGCACGGAAAAAGCAAAGAGAAGATGGAATCAGCATGGGAATAAATTTTGTAGCAGGAGCTGCTGGCGAGTTGAACATAAAGATATATTATTGGTCTCGAACGGTGCAAGTACAAGATAAGCTGCTACAAGCAACAAAACATTCGGTCGGGGATGTTTCCCTTTCAGCTTCCTGCTCAGTATTCTCTCGATGCCCCCCCCCCCCTTCCTCTCTGCAGCACATTTAAAGTTCCTTGCACACAAAGTCTGCATGTGTTCTTATTAGTGTCTGTACACCAAGAATGAAATTTTGTACAATAAGAAATAAATTAAAATCCGTCTTGATTGTTGCAAAATTTCAAGCGTGAAATTGCTGCTCTGACCAATAAAAATAAGGCTCTGCTGGTAGCCTTTGAGTAGTGATGGGCTTTCGGAAGTTACCAACATTCCTGGTGAGTTTACACTGATATCACGAAATACAAAAAGAAAGTGTGAGCAGCTCATTAATCTCGTTGCCCGACGCCCCGTCTTAAATGGCGAATGTCACAGAGTATTCAGACTCTTGATGTTGTATTGTTGTGTCTGTTAGAGATGTTACATTCATGAATGATCTGATTCTTTGGCAGGAGGTCAACTCTTGTTGAGAGCTTTTCCTTATCTTGTTGTGCCCAAAGTTCCCTGCCGGCCCTGAATCCTTCCCACTTTATGTTAACGGTGAGAACAAGCTTGTCACAAGTGTTAGAGGGGGGGAAAAAATTTAAAAACGCAGCAGCATTCGGATGCACTTCAGTAAAAGCATAAGCATTAGCTGAAAGCAACAATAAATTGGCCTGGAATATTTGATGTGATCCAGCCAGAAAGAAAAAAGGAGCTCTGTGGGTTTGAGTGTGGGCGCCCGTGCCCTCTGCAGATACTAGATTCCGAGGTCATGAGAAGGATACACCACGGGGATCATGAATATGTATACAATATCATTTACTTTCAAAAAGGGGGTGGTCAGGCTAAATACTACCGCTGAGTACAGATAACAGTGAAGACGTGGGGTGATCTCTCCATGTCATTGTGGTCGCCCATAAACATGCTGTGCAAGGTTTATGATAGAAAGTATAATAGGAAGTCTGCTGCTGTCATTCTGCCACAGGTATTACTACACTACGGTATAATCTTTTAATAGAGGTAAATACTAGCTGGACATGAGGGGACGTGACCGCTCCAATCAGTGTACTTTCAGATCCAATTAGAAAGGGATGCATTGACCGTATTACTATACTGACATTATAGGAAATGTAAAACGCACATACTGCAAACACGCAACGAAATTGCCTGCTGCCAGCGCCTCGTAATATATCTCCTGTCGTGGCCCGAAGGTTTGCAGAAGCGTTGAGTGATATGAAGAGCCTAAATATTATTTACTCTTAAATGACACCTCATCAAAGTCCATGGGTCGTTTCTCTGCAGTGAACCCCCTGGCGGAGTCATGGTTACGACCTTACAGCATACGTGCCGCCCCGACCGTGCAGAGGAAAGAGAGAGAGGAATGTGATACATCATGCACATTACGGCATCTGCGGCTGCGACTCTATCAACTTATAGTGCCGTTATACCAAGGACAGAGTGGATATCCTCCTCTGTGAAGTCCATTCACAGATCATATAAAAGGATATATGGTGTGTGTAATGGTGTTTGATAAGCACTCCGAGGTGATTATCATTGGCCCCGGCTGACCTTGTTGGCATAACACAGTTTTTCAATGCGCTCGCACAAACTTCGTTCTAAATCGCAGAAGCTGTGTTTGTTTGATTAACACAGTTCTGATTAAGGTTGCTGGAAATGTTGTATTTGGGTGCGTTTGCATCAAAAACACAGTGAAACCAACATCTGTTCTCATGTAAAAGTCAAAATACAGCAGATAAAGCTTCTTCTTTTTTTTTTTTTTACAGCAACTCAAAGTCAATGTAATGAACTGCCCTCTTGACGGAAGGTTCTTTGTCTGGATTTGCCACAAATAGTTCAATCACCATCATTTTCTCTCCTCTCCTGTCTCCGGTGTCAAAGTCAGACATGTTTTTGCACTTTGCTGCAGGAGTTAGAAAAATCCTGCTCAAAATACATCACCATGACGGAGTGGTGGAACAGTATATGGATGATAATTAGCCACCAAACCTTGAATATAACTGCTGTCATTAACTACTAATACACACCAATTAAATGTTCCTCTTGGACCATTTTCCCTGTTTGAAACATTCACGAATGAATTAATAATAAGCTATTATTGTTATCCTTATTATCATTGTAATATTGAGTTTGATGTGGATCTAAAGGACCCTTTCGCATTTTATAGTCTCTCACAGTGTCAATAAAATACATCTCCATGTGGCAGCAATACAACCTGCGACAGTTGCAGGGACATTGCCTAAACATGATGCTGCACCATTTGGCTCATGAGTGGAGCATCATCCTACCTCAGGTTTGAGAGTTGAGAGGTGTGGGGGCCTGTTGAGAATATCTCGGAGGAGGGAGAGGGGGGGAGAGCCGGGGAGAAGCGGAGGCATTGTTTGAAATTATAATTTAGCTCTCCCCACACATCGCTTCCTCTCGCCCGGAGCTCAGAGCTGCTCACAGTTACTTCCTCTCTGTGTCTCTTATTACAGGGCTCTTATGATGAATCCTGAAGGTAAATCCCTGTCTATTAAACCCGCCTGTGTGTGTCTGTGTGTGTGTGTGTGTGTGTGTGTGTGTGTACTTGTATGATATCTGAGCTTGTTTTCCTACTTTATTTTTTCCACACTATCACTAGAGGGCAGACATTTGTGATAAGACGCAATGATTTTTAATTTTAGATGTTAGTGTGTGTGTGTGTGTGTGGGGGGGGGGTGAGTGATGCCTGACAAGTGGAAAACTACCGGTGGGGTTTTTAACTTCCAAAAAAAAAAAAAAAAAACGTTAAGTGGATTAAAAGGTTGTTATCATGAAGGCGGAGAGAGCAGGCAGGCTAAATTAATACACTTTAAAATTCTTCTTCAATGCAACTTCCCCTAGTGAAGCCGGCTCGGAGAATGAAAGGGCCGCCTGTCAGCGGCTGCGGCGCATCCTTCAGGAAAATCGACGATTTACACCGAGTCACCGCCCAGGGTGGAGCATTAACAATACGGTGTGTTTTCTGCCAGTCAGAGACAAATGTTCCAGGAGGAAGAGGCTGCAGAGACGGATGGAAGGAGGAAGGAAAGATGGAGAAATAAAAGGATTAGCAGAGTAAAGTAGTATTGAATCCTCATATCCACATTATCTTCTCTTAAGTGGCGCACAAATGGAGGTACTGTACTGTGTTGCCTGTCTGGACTAGCAGCTGGACATCAAGACTGATTGGTTCCTGTCTAAATTCAGGGGAGGTGCCAGCGGCATTTAACACACATACTCTATTTCTCACTATCAAACGCACCCTTAGACTTTCTTCCATTGTGCCATTACCTTAATGTTCTGAAGAGACAGTAGAGAGTGAAACAAAGGAGGGAAGTCCTGTGCACATTTAAGAGAGCGGGAGGTCAGCACTTATCATGTTATTGCTTTAGAGAGTGTAATGGAGCCTATCAGCACTTCAGGTCATCCATGTACGTGTCTGTCACACTGTACATGTGAATAACTTCACACTTCATCCTCATATCACCAGGGTGAGATGTTTCTGTTACAGCCTATAGATTTCAGCAGTGAGGCATCACTGCAGTCAGTTGTTGTTACGGCTGAAATGAAAAGACAAAATAGTTTCATTATATGGAGATTTAGTCGAAGTTTGCATTCTTCTTCCATCCTCGTACGTCTGAGAGACGAGCCGAGACTATGGGGGTTGTCAGGTGTAGTTCGGGTGTAATTTGCATAACAGTGATATGAAAAGCCGTGCAAGCCTATAGTCTAGCTCGAGGAGGTGGTGTATGTTGCTAAGAGATTGGGCCCCAGCACCGAGCCTTGCAGCGCGCCCGTGGAGAGGATATAGGACATTAAGTGAGGTAGGATTCAAACCAAGAATTATGTCAAAGGCTGCAAGATAAGAAGGGCTGCAGCTCTATACCTGCTTTTAGTGTTACGAGGCGGAAATGCATTGAAATACTTACAAGACATTCATCATTAAATATTCAGAGAAGTTATTACTTCACTAGACTTTACTATTTGCACATGAGCTCTCAAATGTCATTGAAAGCTTAAACATCAGTCAGGAGACTTTGATGCTCCGGGGACGATTCCTCTTCCTGCCGTTTGTTGTACAGCAAGTTCATTACTGTCATATCGGCTACACATAACAGATCAATAGCTGTCTGGAAGCACTTCCTCCTTCTGCGCATGACAGAGTGTCTGCAGTTGAGTGTGCTTAGGGATGGGGATTGAAAAGCAGTGTATACGTTTCAGTTCAAAAGGCAAGCGATTGATCTCTCTCAGCTTTCCTCCTGGAGTTGGATTATGGGGAAAGAATGGAGAGTCGGATGGACGGAGGGATGACCGGACAGATGAATGACAGCAGGGAGGGGAGGGGATTTGCTTTCGTGATCAGCGCCTTGACTTCTGTAAATTTAATTAAAGCAGTGTGTGAGTTTGTGTGTGTGCGTGTGTGTTTACTTTTGTGTGTTGCCCCTCTCTACCAGCCTGCGGGCGACGTGCTGCCGCTGTCAATGGGTTGTCCTTCATCAGGAAGCCCAAGGTTGACTAATCAGGACAGAGTCACATGCACATTTTCTTTACTCTCTCTCTTGTTCTCTACCTCAAACTTTCACATATAGTATTTTCCCATATTATATAACTCTCTGGGTATCACAGCTTTCCCCCTTTTAAAATATTTCTAAAGTGTTATGATATTCTGTATAACGACAGCACTCACTCTTAATTACAGCTATGCTAATGTCTTGATCCCTAATGGATCATTAGAGGGTAGTCTGCATATCTATATCAAAGCCTGCTGGGCTCACTCAGAGTCAGGCAAACAGCATCCTGTAGTTGTTGTCTCGCAGTAGACGTCGGAGCCCGTAGCCTTCTTTTTCTACAGTCGTATTTATTTTATTCCAGCGTGAGTCATGCTGAGATCCCAGTGAGGTAAGTAGACAAGTCTAATAGAGTTGACATGTCCCTGAAATTTCTTCATGTTGAACTCCTTTTCAATATATTGTCAACATGCTGGAAAAAGCCTAATGACGGCTAATGGTTTGGATAACCTTTAGCATTCATCATGGGACATATAATGAGGTCTTTGGGGCTTCCTTTCACCATGGAAAGAAAGTGAGTCATCTTTCAAACAGGAAGAAATCTACTTCTTTGTCCCTCGGGGTCGAGGTCTCCATGGTAGGCAACAGGGTTTCATCTCTGCAACGTTTCCTCCCCGTCTAGACACATAACCCAGAAAAGAACATTGATATTGGAACACTCTGCAAAGACCCCTCTGGTTGCAAGGGTCCCAATGAATGTAATACTTTTAATGTACTCCATCCACCTTCCTGATCTCCACACCTTGACCTTACACCTCCCTGCATAAAGGACGTACTGCGTACTTTGATGGGACTTTGGGCCACATGGATGATTGCCAGTCTTCCAGGAAATGTGGTCCCCTTAGTGAGAGTGCTCAGGATGCAGCCTCATCAGGGGCCTGAACTGCCTGAGGTCGCTGCTTTCGTCTCCAGTGAACTCGTTCACCCTGATGACGAGCATCATTTTGGTTAATCTATATGAATTTCAGTTCTCTTAATTCCCAAAATATGTGCTCATTAACGACAGAAAGAAAAAACAAAAAAAAGCACATGTGACAGGCCGATTGTCACTGAACTACACCAGATGGCCAAATACTATACAGCAGTATGAAGACAAAGGTGCCGAGCCAGCACACAGACTGGGACATTTGCCTGTGTTGTCATTTACAATAATCTTCTCTGTTAATTGACCTTAACCATTTCCAATGGTCTCGAGGATTTCTATAGTCGACACTTAATGCCAGCCGCAGCCGCCAGAGCAAAACATCTGTATTTTGACATGTCTGCAAACCACAGATACGTTTGATCTCATTGTTGTGACAACACAGCTCGTTGCAGTGAAGTTCACTTGTGAAATGATGTCCTATACGTGTCAATATCATGATTAAGGTCTGATTATATTTAGGAAGAAAACACACTTGGTTGGGGTTAATGAAACATTGTGGCTTGGGACATCTCGCAGTCGATATCATCATACAGCGCTGTCTGTCTGCTGTTTGTTGGTCCCATTATATAATTAAACCTGCCTCCTAAACTAACACCAAGACTTAATAACCATCGCATGGAATATTTCTGGCTGTAATGCAGCTTTCATACACATTTCAACCACACACATATAGTTTGATTTTAGTTATTAATTGCTTAAACCTTTCCGACGTTTCAAAGCTCTGAGTTGTGTGATTCTTTATTTTGTTTACACTGCTGCTGCACTCGACTGCACTCACCGACGGAACAATAACCTAAGTTGAAAATAACATTCTGACATTTAAGTCGTTGAATCGGCTAATTCAAAAACAAAAATCTGACTATTAGACCTTGTATATGCTGTGGTTTCCCTGTGTGCTCTCTGTCCACAGATGTGCATCAATTTTGTATTTACATTAGCCTTGCGATGGGCCGGTGACCCCTGCTTTCATCACTCTCTATCCCGATGCAGCAGCCCGCTCTGACTCCGTAAAGGCATAAATGTATTTTTAATAAGTGTGCCATGAATTCAAACAGCAAGACTGCAGAGGAGCTGGTCAATGACAACCAGCACACACGCTTTCTAAAAACTGCAACGATCTGTATTGAGTAATAATTATAACTGGAAGGAATAAGAGATTAGAAAATGGTGTGTGTGTGTGTGTGTGTGTGTGTGTGTGTGTGTGTGTGTGTGTGTGTGTGTGTGTCAGCTGACTTACGTGTCTGACACTAATGCAAATAGCCACCTCAAGGGCAACATACAGTAGGAGGGCGGGGATATGTCAGCGCTGATAAAAGGCCCATGCACGCACACACACACACACGCACTTACACACACATTATTGCTGATGCCACCCAGCAGCCGAGTGTCCAAATTAATTACAGCTTCCCCACGTGAGAACAGAACGGCTGGCACAGGCTTCCGACTGCAGCTCCTCCCCTCCACTCCAACTCTTCCTCTCTCTTCTGGCGAACGCTCTACTTTGCAGACTGAGAGTGTTGAGCAAATTTGTAATCACTTCCCTCCTGCTCTTGTGAAAATGACAGTTCTTGGGAGTTTTCAATCTCACTGTATTAGCCTGTCCTTAAAGAGTGCAGATCTATGTTTGGATTCTGAGTAGTCTATTCAAATCTCCCCCTTTTCTGTCTCAGTTTCGTCTGCCAGCTCTAATGTGTTGTACGACACATTATGATCACACATGGAACAACACTGAACACATTTCTTCATCTATCTTAATAGAATGTTCTGCTGTGTACAAGCTGCCAGGGTGTTTCTAGTATGTCTTAAATTGTCCACCCCGTCTGCTAATTTACTGACCTTGACGCAGAAGTTAATCAAGAGTCTCACTTTCATTTCTTCATCGTGCCTGATCACATCATTTGAACACTAATGGAGGATCTGATAACGACGTGTTGGTGTTGTTTCCACAACATCACAATTAGCCGCCATCCCTTTCAATAACCCATTAGATTTTAGGAAAACAACACCAACAGTGCCACATCAGATAAGCCAAGTCTCAAGTGTTATCTTCTCTGCCCACCTCCTCCTCCTCCTCCCCCCTTCTGTCCTTTTTCACCACGTCTCTCTTTTTACAGCTACTCTCGTCTCCCATCGTTTTCC
Source organism: Macroramphosus scolopax (assembly GCA_901007825.1). Taxonomy (NCBI): domain Eukaryota; kingdom Metazoa; phylum Chordata; class Actinopteri; order Syngnathiformes; family Centriscidae; genus Macroramphosus; species Macroramphosus scolopax. The sequence goes on along the minus strand of CAAKHC010015594.1, from coordinate 16,036 downwards.
ATATTCTCCTTTGTTTAGATCTCCTCTCCTCTCCTCTCCTCTCCTCTCCTCTCCTCTCCTCTCCATCACGCCAGTAAGCTTTGTGGTTTCAACATTAGAGTGAAATGTTTTTAACGTTTCAAACAATTCATCCACTTACAAAGTAAAAGGTTGAATTCATACTCAGTAAATGCAACCGGGCGTCCTGCTGTTACAACCTTTCACTGTGGCAGGCTAATAATAGTTCCAAACTCCTGTGACTCCTTTATACCTGCGTGACGACTACACTACATCGTACCACCCCGTAGATAAACATTGCAGAGGCTTAGTCACACAAGTAAGAAGACTGAAACACGATGCATTTTATTTCCCATCCTAACTAACTGCCACATAAAGCTTTAGCGAGAGGCAAAGCTTTTTTTTTAAATCCTGAATTTCGGACGCGATGAAGAGGATACAGTTGGGCTTGTGCAGGCCGGAAGCGTTTGCCAGACAGGAGTCACACATATTGACACAGTGAACCACCGCTGAGTGGAAAAATCCCCCCGGCGCAGCTGAAATTCCTGGTCCTCACTTCAACACTGAGAGGCAACAGAACACCGCTGGAATCAGAGCGGCTGATGGTTCTCCCATTCTGGTGAAGGCCCCTCTGGGATTAACGATAGTCCACGCAGGAGTATTTAATCTGCAGATCAGAGCATTAGTTCCTATATTCTTATCATATTTCAGAGAGATAACGTTGGGAAAACACTTTCCTTGCGTTCCAGTTTACATTATACAGGTTTCCTATTATCTCCCACCATCTGTTACAGTTAATTACAACCACCTTCCTTTCGCCTTGACTCCTGCTTACCTGTCTGATATCTGTAACAAGAAATGAAAGCAGATTTTTCTACCTCTCTGTGTGTATCTCCACTAATTGCGGATGCAGACAAATTACACGCGTTCTCAGGAGGGGGAATCTTCAGTCAGCACTTCAGCGGAAATGCAAATCACGGCAGGTTTGCTCAATTCGAAAGAGGTGCACTGATTCCTCCGTTATTTGCACACTGTGAGGAACGTCGTGGGTTTGTTGTGATGAAGAGGGTGTGATGAGAGTGTGCTCGGAATGTGTTTCAGTTCAATCTACAGACTGTCAGTCGTAAATAATATAAATTTTTTTTTCTTCAGCCTGCAACTCCAACCGAAACCTTTTTGCCTCATCAAAAAGGTGCAACTCTGACAGTCAGAGATGGTGATTCAAGATGCTGTTTCTCACTTCTCCATTCCCTCTGTGGCAGACTTATAGCACTTCAACATTTGTGGGAAATACACTTTGCTTGCTTTTTTTTCGACATCATTATGACGTCTCCCTGCAAAGTATGGAACCAGAGCCAAGACTCCTTTAGCTTAGCTCAGCATATCAGGTAGGTTAAATGTTTTAACTACGTGTTGCATTTGCAGACAATACAATTCCCAAAGAAAAACTTGCTTATAAGTAATACTTGTTGCACATAACAAGAATATATGCTCTAGTTTGTGCTTGCAGTTGCAGAGCAAAGTAGATCCTGCGCAAATATCTCCTAACATACTGCACCAAACACAAACACCAGGGGGCAGTGTTCACCAAACCAGCTGAGAATGAACCTGGAACTCCTGCTGGACTTTTCCTGTCTGGAAAATAGATACAATATTGTGTCTTTGTGCATGTGCTGTTGGTGCTCTCAATAATTCATAGGTAGGTGCTGGTCCAGCCTCTCCGCTCCTGGACTTCCCCCCTCTGCTCAACCAACTATCATCGCAGATCCACAGAATGGGGTAGCTGAGGTTTTTGGAAGTTGCGTACAATGGCTCCCCTGCGAGTCTTTGTGAGCTACAGTTACCATAAATAAAAAACAACTCTGTGTAAATCACATGGTAGCCTGTGTCTGCCCTCAGAAATCACTGGAACCAGAATCCTGCAACTCACATTTACACCTCAGCTTCAGTTTCTGTAGCTTCTTGATTCCAGAGGATCTGCTCCATCAGGAGGTGTCACTCTTTGTGTATTCATGAATATGTGTCTGATCTCTAAACCGTCTCTTTCTTCTGCAGGCTCTGTTGCTGCACAGAAGCTGCACTTTATTCTGTGAAATGATATGCTAATCCTATTGGAACCTGGGTGTGCGCGCGTGTGCCGTGTGTGCGCCTCCATGCTGACATTGCTACATGCATGCTTTTCATTAATGGAAGTGTGTGAGAGAGAAGAGGAGAGAGCTGATTTGTATGCAAGATTGCGGGGCTGCACCCAGTATGTGATAAATGCGCTGAGCTAATTGCCTGATAATGCTGAAGAAAAATGAAACCGTATCTGCAGTAACTTCGTCTTGCTGTTTCCCTGCACATTATTCAGGGGCATATTTCTGGCATGATTTCCCTTATTGCTGGTTTGTGACGAAGAAGAAGAGGATAATTTTGTGCTTCAATGAATCAATGTTGAGCAGGGGGCAATGATATACAACTGAAGGTGCAGTCCAAAGGCCGTGTTTTACTTTACTGACCAATTAATGAAGATGTCTGCAGACAAAAGTCAGTAAATGTTGATTATTTTCAGGAAAATGTACAAATCATGCTTTATTGACATATTGTTAGTATATATGTCAGTAAGCAAATGCTTCATTCACAGTATAGACTGGACAAATCGTTGAGTTGAACATAAGAGGCAGGACCCCAGTTCATTACTTTAAGTAATACACGATGAAGAAATGTACTTTATGGATAATGTCATTCTCAGGATTTAATGGATGATGTGGACGTCCATTAATACCATTAATCATCATGACCATTTATTTATATATTTAGGCGTTTGGAAGTCAAATGTTAAGTTTGACTAATACGTGCAACAATCATTTCCATCCCAGAACGTTCTTATGCAGTGACAATGTTGTCCACTGCTCCAGTAAATAGGACGCACCTTAGACACCACGTAGCGATGGAAGATGTTTCTTGTCAACTCAGCTTTGCTCAGCTATGAGGATATATATAATATTGCTTAGTTATACTCATTATGTGTTTATATACCAGCCTCCACTTATAGTTAATGGAGTCAACTATTATCACATACATTATAAAACATTCATATAGTGACTCTAATAAACCAAAGCTTGTTCTGCACAGTGTGGAAGCCCATTGTAATTAGCTTTATTGTCTATTTTTACCTCTATTTTTATTGCAATACTTGCAGAATCTGAGTCTGCAATTAGGAATCAGAGCGTCAGGCCCATTTCTGCAGAAGTTTTTCCTCTAAGTTCACAAATAATAAACAACAGATTTGTGCTGTTGTTCATAAAAACAACGAGATTTTTAGTATTCCAACAAAATCCCTGTCTGATCTTCATCCAAATTAATTTACAACTCACTCTACAAGGATGTCTGAGCAATGCCAATGCAATCAACAATGAACGCTTCTTTTCTTTTTCTTGTCTCCCAACACACAATGGCTCACAATGGCTGGCTGATTTTGGCAGATGTAAATAAAAAGGATCCATTGTTAATTTAATTAGTGGCTCCTGTTGTTTTCCTGCTGTGGCGATTCAAAACGCGAGCTGTGAAAGAGGTACATACTTTTTCTTATGTCATTGTTAAGTCCTCTAATTGCTTCTCATATTTAAAATTGAGGACAATTCTTTGTACAAACTTCTTTCATCTCACAGGCATTGTCTGCTTTTACTTTATATTATATTACTATACTTTTCTCTGGGTGCAGGATAACAATAGCATTAAATAAGCATTGTCATGTTTGATTATAATGCAGATTTCAGTCCATCTTGTGACCAGACCAGATGTGAGAACACGTTCAGTTTCCTTCCTTCTAAAACGAGGCAAAACACGGAAAAAGCCCAAATTTAATGAAATCCATTTAGCTCTCCTCACTCGCAATCTGCTGTTGATTATAACATTAACTTGTGTTTTAACTCAATAACTCTGAACTTTTCTTTTGAGTTACAAATGATTCCAGTCATTATGTTTCCTACGTCCGACGACGGCTGAATAAAGTCTGTATTCATCACTTTAACCATCGGGACTGCATTTATTCAGGTTTCAGCCTCACGAGCCAGTCAGCCGCCTCCAGCTTATCCAAAATGCTGCTGTTAGGCTTTTATCTAATTGCAGGAGACGTATAACACCCACCTGTCTCCATCGCTGTCATCGTCTGCCTTTGAGTTTCAGAATACAGTTTTTAAATATTGCAACAACAATAATGGCTCTGAATGATGAAAGCATATATATATATATATATATATATATATATATATATATATATATATATATATATATATATATATATATGTTATAAATTTGTGTTGCAGACAAGCCAAATCATGATCATCAACACCTTCAATGATGTACTTATTACTTTCCTTTTATTTTGGAATTTATTATGACCTTGTCTAACTACTCACTTACATATTTTACTGACTCCTTCATCAGTACTTTAGAACCAAAGCAATCATAAATCCAATGTGAACCAGCAATTCCGGCTCTTGGCGGATGTTGGACTTGTATTTCTGACACAGAATACCAAATCATGTTGGAGAAACACTGATGTCTTTATTTGCGAGACACTTGACGCCGGCTCTAATTCCATCTCAGTTCGCTTGGCCTTTGATGGAGATCAGAAACTATTTGTCTTTAATCATCTGCGCAGAGAAGCACTTGTTAACAGTCTCCAGTACGGCGAGCAAGCGTTTGAATCTCAAAGCAAGCAGAGCAGCAGTACCAGCTGCTGTTTGGACAACGCTTCACTGCTCGGAAAAAAAAACGGGGCTTCATCAATCCTGCCACATTACCAACGTGACAGAATAATGCCAAATGATTTCTGTTCTTTCTTGGGTAAAAGGAAGTGATCTGTTGTCACTTTGAAATAAAAATAACACCTGAAGGAAGTCTGGAAGTTGCATATTTTTGTCGCCTTCAATTAAATGATACCGGTATCAGGGGTATTGCGGCCTCTTTTTTTTTACCTATTTTGTTTTGCTCTGTTTTAAAATTTAGTGCAGGTGTTCATTTTTTTTGTGCTCTGGGTCTCGTGACAATTGTGACTGAGGTGTGCCGTGCTTGGACACCACTAAACAAGGTACCGAATTGAAAGACAAAGTGCTGCAGTCTCCTCCGGGGTTGCCGAGAGCCTTTAATTATTCATAGATTAATAGACTGTAAAAACGTGTGCGTCCCTCGATGGCTACTTTACGACTAATAAGTCTAACTAGCTATTTTTCTTCCGCTGTACACTGGAAAGTGGTCTCTTAAAGGTGGATTTATTCACCCTCCCATTAACGTTTAATGGGCAATTAAAGATGTATTTTATGTCCTACGGTAGATGTGACACTTGTCGGAAGATGGAGAATTGACACTTTGCTGAAGAGATGCATGAGAGAGAGAGAGACAGAGAGAGAGAGACAGAGAGAGAGAGAGAGTTCTTAATTTATCACAGAAATCTATTTCGGCCAAAGCTGAAATGGGTATGAATGGATTTTAATTATTCTTGCAGTTTAAAGAGTGATGTTTAATATACAGTTGGGAATTAGAAAGTGAGAAAGTTCTGTTGCCGGGATGTTTAATTAATCCCTTAAACGATAATTACAGAAGTGATTAATCCGGGACAAGCTCAGATTGTTATCATCAGTGTCTAACATCGTCACAGAAAGGATCCATACAGTTGTATAACAGTTGTTGCAGGAAGACAACAAGTGTGTGAGTGTTGGGACGGAGTGCAGCACAGAGTTGTGTCATGCATGTCATTGGTCCCTTGATTCATGTTGCACCAAACACATGCGAGCTCAGGTCGACAAACGCTGGTAAATCCAAGTAATCTGAGAGAACAACTGGAGGTGTGTAACAATATTTATTGAGCCTCTATCCATGTGAAGTATCTTCATCAGGCACAGGCCTGTGGAGAGAGGAGACATGACAGATCTTGAATGTAGATGCTGCTGCTGCTGTCGGTGGAGTCGAGCCAGCAGCTTCTCCTTCTCCAGCATCCTGAGGGCTGGTGATTGGGAGCTTGTGGGTTTGACTGAGAGACAGAATGACAGGAGTATAATGATTAGAAAACACTGCAGGGAAAATGCAAGTGAAGCGAGAATATGAAGGAAAACTCATTAAATCTCAATATACCGAGTACGTGGCAGTGAGAGCTCGACGACTTAAGTTCGCCAAGAGCACAGTGTAACTACTTCCACCTTTCTATTTCTCAAACAGGGAAGTCCTGTGCAGGACAGGAGCTCCAAGCAGACGTGCTCCCCTCACACAGCGACGCCTACACTGGCTTGGCCGTGTCACATGATGGCCGCATTCCTAAAAGCGTCCTGTGTGGGGAAAGTCGCTGTTGGATCCCAGCCTGCAGGGACATTTGCAATCATAACATAAAGCGTGCCAGCAAAAAAAAAAGTGGACACTTGGGAAGTGAAAGCGGCAAATCGTATCGGCTTCAGGCTGTTCGTGTAAGCGTCACCGCTGCAGAAGAAAAAATGCACAATATGGCGGTCGAACAGAAGAGAGGGAAGAAAAAGCCGCGGTGGCAACGACCAAGTCACAACCACCGGCTTTTGTGTGCAGCGGCTGCGTCAAAGACTGGGTCTCAAAAATTGGCTTGTTCAGCCACAACCGACGCTGCTTCCACATCAAACTGAATCCTTGATCCTTCGGGGGACGTACATTGTCTCCTCAGAGAAACAGAGCCAACCAGGACATGTCAACAAACAGTGTTCCAGCTACACGTCGTTGCGTCATGCAGTAGCTTCTTGTTTCTTGTAGCATCCTCCGGGCTTGGTGAAGCTAGGAGGAGGAGAGGTCACATGACCTTTCAACTTGGTGGGAACAACCTCCAAATGCAACTTTTTCGAGAAAACATGCACAAAATGATACATGAGGCGTTGAGAATATAATCCTCAGCACATTCCATCAGCCATATAACCCCGTTCCTTCTGTCGCTTTAACCACACCACAGTGTGACAAGAGGTTTTTCATCAGCTGAAGCCATAAAAATCACTGAGACTTGGTCTGAAAATGTCACTCTGTGTAATGAATTTCCATTTAAGACCGAGGCTTTGAAGAGGAAAAGCACCTTGTCGTGATGCAGGTGTCGTACTTCTGACTATCTTGTCATAATTACTGGCATCAGTATGGCACGCCAGACAATCTAGGGACCTTTATTGCATACTAATCCGCTTCTTCACTGCACGGCCTGCTGCAGGAGTAAACAACAGGTGTTGATGAGCGAGTATAGGAGCATTCAAGAAATATGTGTACTGCGTTTCCATGTTGGGAGAGGAGAAAAGAGAGTTTTTTAGTACGTAAGGTGGAGTGAGGGATTTCCTCTGCTAGAGTTGGCTGGGCTTTGTGTACTAAAGGAATTCTTGGAGAGACTTAGACATGATACCTGTAGTTCTGTGCAGACAGCATGCATCATTTTTTTTTTTTGCACCCCTGCAGACCAAAAATGAAATCCAATTATTTTCTGTGAGCGCTCTCCTTTGGCGTATCACTAAGCTGCTCTGAAAGGCCTTCATGTTGCTCCTGAGCATTCTCATCTCCGATGTGTTTTCTCGCTCTTGCCCTCTCGTGCTCTCGCACACACGGTACACATATCACAGACGTTGGAGTGATTCATCACTCAAGCCCAATTGACTTGAGTGATGAATCACACCTCATCAGGGATGAAGCTCAGTTTGGACGGGAAGAAGGAGGAAGATATTTTAAAAACCAAAGACATGATTTCCTGCAAATGTTCCTCATTTCCCGATTTGACCCTGCACACACACACACACACACACACACACACACACACACGTCACACCAGTCGTTGAAATATTTCATATATGCTTATTCATTTATAAGATGCTCCCACCCTATAAAACGGTAGACACCTCTCCTCTTCTTATTCCTGTGTCTTCTCATATCATATATTTCTTCTCCTTTTAACTCTTGTCTTATTCCCTCTTGTCCCCTCGGTGCTCTTATATAATCCTCCTCTCCCTTTACATCACCACTTCCCTTTACAGCATTGCCTCACCTTTTCTTACATGCTCTCCTTTGATTTCTCCTCTCCCATCTTTCTTCCTGCTTCTCTTCCTTCTCTTCCCTTCTCATGAGCTGTGTTTTTTTCTCCATCCCATCCTCCAATCTTTGACTCTCTGTTCATCATTCTCCACTCCAACTAATTCAGCTGCTTTTATTAGTCAACGGATTGACAGAAAACGGCCGGACTAATATCAGATTAGGATCTATTTACAGCTCCTGTGAGTGGTGAGCGTGTGATATGAAACCGCTCGCAAATCAAATCGTTAGATAGACACATTAGATACATAACTTTACAGATAGCCTGACATGAATCTTAATCATTTTATGAATCATCGCTTCCAATGATCCTCGTCCGTTCACGGGAAATTACATCAACACAAATTACCAGACGGCTTTAGTTTGCATGGACCGCATAGATCCAATTTGTCATGTTACTTACGCCACGGAGCTCACGTTGGTTCAGCTTGATTGCCTGTCTGTTTGCAGGGTTACACAAGAACTACCAGGCTGATTAATATTCATCTTGGTGGAGGAGTGCAGCTCGGGCCACTGAAGATCCGGCCTTGATTTCTTCACACTTAATGGACATAGTTTTGTCTGCAATGTTAGTGGTTCTTGTGGATAGTCTGTATACTATACACAATCATGTGTCGACATCAGGACTGCATGTAAATTTAGTTTCAAGGAGACATTCCTATGCACATGCAGTCGTCACTCACTGGTAATCCTGCAGAGGAACTTTAATCAGTTGTCAATCTGAAGAGTCTACATCTCAATGTGATCATGAAGATGCAACATCACGCATCTCTGTCTCATCTGCTACTATTAAAAACTCTGACAGGCGCCGTGCAGACCGAACCAAACAATACACGAGACAGTTTACAGAACGTAATCCGCATAATCTAATTTAACTACATCAAAGTGCAGTGAAGGCATCCCGATCTGCTTGAGGTTCCTTGAAGACGTTCAATCTCTCATCTGAGCGGCTTCATCGGAATCCATTTGTTTTCATTTTATTAAGCTATATCCAAATACTGGAGCTGACAAACAAAGTTATATACGTGACATTTGAACCCGTTTTTAAAGAAGGAGCATAATTCATAGACTTGTAAAAGACTGTAATCGTCACCAGGCAACAAAGCAAAGGGTGAATAAACCAAACAAAAGAAGCTCTTCCGATGAAAAGGTCCATCACACGTGTCCCTCGACAACATCTAGGTCAATGAAGTCTCTAAACCTTCAATGCAAGAGATGTCTGAATGTTTCATCATCCTCTCTAATGTCCATCAAACTCTGCTAGCACATCCATCTGATGAAGAACGTTATTACTAAATATCCTACTGTGTTTTAATTTGTCCTTAAATCCCTTATCGGGCTCTTTCGTCCTTCACTACTACAAAAGAAATGTGCGTCCTTCATGGCCTTTGACATCCACCGCTCTTAGTGACTGTTCAAGATCAGTGGCAGTCCCTAAAATAATCTCCCAATATAATTCTCCCTAAAGTTTCTCTCAAACTTTCCCAACAATGAAGTCCCTTTCATTTCCCGATGTCTTCAGTCTGACAACAACCTGAACCCTCCAGCTGCTTACTCACGATGACTCTCCTGTTCAAGGTTATTTTCGGATTCCGGTTGTTGCCTTCATGTAAGCACTTAGATAAACTCTGACCTGGATGATTGAGAATCATCACAGACCTAACTTAACCACATTACACCTCTAACTTGATTGTTTCCCTCCGCCTTGGTTTCCATAATGCACCAGCTGTCATTTCCTCTGCAGAAATGCAGATGTATTTTTCATAATTTTATACCGACAGGCCCACCTAAAATCAACAATTCCACCTCCTCCCCATACATCATTATGCTGAGCTCCGAGCAAACAGCTGAACGTCAGCGGGTCACAGGCTCCGCATAAGACACCTGCCCTATCTGCGAGGATGTAAAGGCTGAGCTGCAGAGATCCTACAGGGAGATGCAGCGCTTCATAGTCTTGTGATGATATTCACACCATTAGCACACCGGGGTCTCTGCTGCTGAAATAGAAGTGTAAGGTTAAAACTGTTAATTACCATCCAGTCCTCTTCTACCATTTCCTCTTGTTTTTGTTGTGATAGTCTAGCTTCAGATATTCATGAGCATTACTTAGAATTAACGAAACAAATCAATGATGATAGAAAGCCCTGAGATTTAACTGGGCAAATCAAGTAACTGCCATGCAACCCAAAACTCCCAGGAGCCCCAGATACATTCCCCTCATTGTGTGTGGATCTGAGGGTAATTGGATTAACTGTATTTGTTTGGGGAAAGGCACAATATCAAGTGTGATCGTAATATAGTCCGGAGCAGCTATAAAGACATATTCTGCTTTATTACATGTTACCACGGGCCACGTATGAGTTTCCGCTCTGTGCATGCTAAACCGCATAGTGATGACCGTGCTTAATGCTACGCTAGGCAAATCATCCCCTTGGCTTGACCACATATTGGACAGATAGCCTGGTATTGATCTTCTTATCCAACTCTTGGCAAGAAGGTGCAAGAATTATTAGAATGCACTCAGAGCCTGCAAACGTCCACCAAGCTACATGTTAAACATGCTGTTTTCTGCACCAATAATAACTAGGTTCTTCCCTTGGCCCATGCTACACCCCTCCAACAAGTCTGTTTTCAATGTATGTAAGTACATACCTAGGAGCAAGTTGGTTTTTGCTTCACGTAGGCTACAAAGTTGACCTTCTGACCTACGTGTGGTTTACGAGTCAACATGAGGTAGTTGGGCTTCTAATGAGCTGAAAAATAAATAAAACAACGTATCACACACGCGGTGTCGTCATTATACAGGCTACCTGAGACGGCTGAGGTATTAACTTTGTCCTACTTTTTCGTTTTCCCCAACAGGCTCGTCTCATCAATCGTGTTCGAGCGCGGTTATAAAAAGACTAGATGAGGGCGATTTTAAGGTTTTAAACTTTTATAAACGCAGAATCAAAACAACACAACTTCTTAGCTTTTTAAATGGAGCGCTGGAGTGTTTGCATGGTTTTACAAATGACTGCTGTCAGTAATCAATACTTACTATAAACCTTTATGTAACAACGTGTGAATCTACAGAGCAGATCTTATGTTATTGGTGTCAGGATTATCTGCGTCAGAGTCAAGGATCAATGATTTAATCTTTCCCTCTGAGCCGCCTGGTTACACTTTGCCATCAGCACTCCAGTCATGCTCAGCTCACTGCTCCTCATATAGCCGTCTGCTGAAACTGAATCCTGTGCGGCCCCCAGACTGAGTGATGACGGGGGAAGAGGAGACAACATCTCTGTAATTTCAACCTGCTTCCTCACATGCACACTCCTTCATAGTTTGATTTACTCTTACTCACGTTCTCCATCTGCGCCCGTCTCTTCCACCTCCTCCCTCCACGGAAATAGGACCCGGAGAGGCGTGTGTGCGTCTGCATGCGCGTGTCCATTTATGTTTTGTGAGGGTACATCTGTGTGCTGTGTACACGTACTGTGCTGAGAAGTTGCCAACGCAACACAAAAGGAAACTTCAAAAGCATCTCCAAGCAATGTCAACAACCGTGAAAGGCATTGTGTGTGTGAAAACTCCTTCGTCTGCTGCTGCTGTCGACATTGTGGACTTCAGTGGAAACACAGCGGGAGTGCAGAGACGAGGCACTATAATTGCACACGCGTTCAATTTGCATAGAAAAACCTGTACACACAGGTACACACATGCACACTGTTGTCACGTCGTTGGAGCTGATTAATCCTCATGTATTCTGATTATAGCCGTCCTGCAGTTTAAATATTTATATTCAGCACTTTATCAGTGTTTCAAACTTTTGCAAAAGGTTTTCTTTTGTCTCAGATTTGCAATTAATTAATTGTAACTAAATAAACAATTGTTGCAGTGATTATCATTTTTGTTATTGCATGAACTGAAAAGGGCATCAAAAGCTTTTTTCAAGTGAAAGAAATCAGAAAGAGACGGCAGATAATCTTGGTTTAATTGCAGATTTATGCATGACGGTATGGCAAATCAAAGAGTTGAGGATTATCTGCGAGGGGAAGAGAAGAGATTGAACCAATCTCCGAGAAAGAGAGGGATTAAATCTGCAGGCCACAAGAAGATATGACGGACCACTGGATGTAACACACTGAGCCACAAGCAGGCGGAGGAGACGTTGGAGAGTCGGCTGGGCTGTCGGACAGACTGACAGTCGCTGCAGACTGTCCTTCACTCAGAGTGCAGTCCCATCCAATTTCAGTCCCTCTGCCTTCAGACTGCTCTCCAACTGAACATACTTAACATGTTATTGCTTGCACTTTGCAAAGAACTCATCTGGAACAAATAGATTCATAAAAGCAAAGAGAGTCGACCATATAAAACACAAATAAATGTCAGTGGTTGATTTTGCATTAAACTTTTTTACAATAAACAGGGTATGAAAAGGCGGTTTGTGTGTTGTGATATTTAACTTTGTGTATTAACTGGTCTGTATTAACTGGTATTACAGTCAGTTAACTGCCTTCAGGTGCATTTTGACCTTTGTCTTTCTACATAACATGAAAGTGGAAAATATACTTGCAGCCAGTTGAAAGCTAAAGAACCGCTCCTCAAAACACACAGAAACACCCACACAGAGTCGAGATCCTTGAGGTGCTTCTTCTTCGCTTGTGTTAATAATAGTTCTTCCTGACACAGACATCACTTTATGTGGACCTTTCTTAGATAATATTGCTTTCTGAAAACTGAACTTAACCTTCATATAGACAAGCCTCACCATAATATTTAGACGGTGTTGTCGATAGCCTGCAGCAGGTCGGTCATCACGGTCGTAGTCACAGAAAGCTTTCCAGTGCTGGCTTTGCTCGAGCAACATTCATCGAACATCAGCCAATGAAATAGAACTTTATTTAGCCTGTGATAAACACATATTACATAGCAGCCGAGGTGACCTGCCCTTTAATAGTTGAAGCTCTCTCCCGCTGCTGAATGACTGTCGGAGGTTGACCCGTACTTTCACCCGTGCTGAATCGTTATTTCTCTTTGAGCCTTCTTTGATAATCAATTAGTTCGCTTCTATTTGTCTTTGCTGATCCTTCACCCGTATCAGTCAAAAACTACAAAAACAGGATTTAAAAAAATCTCCTCCTTCTCCCTTTTATCCCGCTAACATGCAATTCCCTGCATTTTCCTTGGCAAGTGTAATAGGCTCCTCCGGTCTTCGCCACATAAATGGTTTTGTCTGATTCCGCAGGGAACCAGGGCCTGACCGCAGCCTTTCAGAAGCACTCTATAGACATGGAGAATCCGCCTGATGATGGTCTTTTCCCCTATTTAGGTCATATTGAGGCACCTGTATTAAATTGACAGCGCTTTTTATCATTCTGTAATAGCAGAAGAATATATGTTTCACATATGCCTTGCTGTTCTGCAGCAGACAGAACAGGCTCCTTCTTCGGAGGAGATGTGATGAAATGTATTTGAAGGACACGTCTTGAGGAGCTGATGAGGAGGCTATTTTGAGCAAAGACCATTTAATAAGCGCAAGGTTGCCAATTCTCCCTCAACTCCTCCTGCATAACGCTCGTACTGTCGGTTTCAAGACGATGCTCTCATTCCACAATAAATGTGACCTCAATGGACAGTTGATGCTTTTCATTTAGCTAAAGTGGAGAATCGCTGCGGGCATCCTTGAACAGAAACTGGTTCTGGTTGGACGACGGCTGCTTCACATTCTCCCTCTGTGTTTGTACGTCTGTTTATCCATCCCTCTGTGGTCAATCTGCCGTAATGGAAACATGTCAATCTAAATAGATTAGAGGTACTTTCATCAGCAAAAGGAATAATCTATGCTTTGAATAGGCCGGTTTAAATCGATTGATTCAGGAGGGCAATTATTCAAGTTGCTGAGCCACATTAATATTACTTTGCCGATCAAAGGTTTAAACAATAGATTTCGGCTGCAGAACGCCGGCTTATCTTCTCCTCACTTAGCCTCGTTATTGGAATTCATGAGACCGTATAAGACAAGAGGAAGGAAATATGACAAATAGAGTTAATTATGCAGCACATTATCCCATCCTGGTTCAGCATGTTGATTTTACATTATAAATTGATTACTATTGTGTGTGTGTGTGTGTGTGTGTGTGGGGGGGGGTGTTTGTGTTCCTCATGTCATGGGGACATTAATCTGTTTACACAGTCACATCGTGGGTACTTGCCAATCTTATGGGGACAGAATGCAAGTCCCCATGATGTAAAGGATTACATTTTACTCATTGTAGGGTTAGGCTAAGGTTAGCTGAAGGTTAGGCTAAGGTTAGTGTTAGGTAGTGGTTTTGATTATGGTTATATTTAGGGTAAGTTTCGAGGAAATGAACGTAATGTCCTCTGAAGTGATGGAAACATGACTGACTGTGTGTGTGTGTGCGTGTGTACGTGCAACATAACATATTGCTGCTCCTGAGGTTGCATTCAATTTTTTTAATTTCCCATGCAAATTAATGTCATCATCATTACTCACATGAATCGTGTCATAACATTAAAAATTGTATGTGTTTCGATCTTCTTCCATCAGCAATATACACAAATATTTTAATCAAAATGACTGGCATGTAATTTCCTTCGCCCCTCTGGGTAACACTGTACTTTCATACCAGTCACATAGCCGTCACGAGCAGGACATAAAAACTAAAGTATAGTCTCAACTAAATAAACGATTGATAAATGTTCTACAACATGGAGGATATATTGATGTGTATTCATGCCAGTAAATATAATTCCATCGTATATATGATGTCGTTCAATTCATCCAATTGTTTTAGTTGCAAATGCTACACAAGGGGAAGGTTTGCAGAAATACTACTCAACCATATGAACAACAGAAAGGCAAGCACACACCGCAGGCGAGACCTCTTAAATGCGAAGGACCTCTCCAAGTTTCCTGACCTGGGGAGCGGCCAACAGAGGATGAGAGGCAGGTCAATCAGGGTTCCGGTCTCACCGAGGAAACGTGCTCACTGACCCACGCTCCCACTAAGTTACGTGCCAGTTTGCAGTCTCTGGATAACAGCCAGTGTGAACCACGGGAGAATATCCCTTTCTATAGAAACATCAGGACCTGCAACCTCATCAGCATCACATCACCTCCGTTCTTTACGAAGATATAAAGAATCGGCTTTTCAAGAAAATGATGGTTACCAGCATATTAACATGAGAATCTGACCCCACCATGTTATTTCTCTACGCATCACCGACCGTAGAGTAGAAGCAAGCTTGATAAATCCCGAGGTGGAAAAGGGAAAGAATATTTTAGTGTTTAATGAGGTAAAGAATAATGTGTTTGACTTAGGAAAGGCTGGATGTTTCTCCTTGGTTGTTAAACACATTTCCATTTGTAATTCCCTCTGCACTGTGTATTTCTCTAATAATCATTCACACTGACTTATCCAAATATCATCCCCATATCATCACCTGAGGGCCCCTGAATCCACCCAGGTGATACGTTACATCCTTGATAATAATAACAGAACTAATGTTTTATAGGCAAATCAGTTTATAGACATTATGTAAGTTTGCAATGACGCTACAGATCAAATACAGTTGTTGTATTAGAAGAAGTATAGCCTGTTTATGTTCAACACTGTTTATATTTTATTGTATTTCATGACTTATCTTTATATTTTTGTGTTGTTGTTTTTACATAACCATGTTCTTTCTTGGTTTCACACGTTCAGATTTGTCTTTTTTTTAGGATCCGCACAAATGAGACACCCTGAGGTTGGAATATCGGCAGTCTCAAGTACGTATATGTGAAAGGGGAAGCTGTATTGATCATATTGTGGGAGGATTTATCACCAGTCAGCAACCCTGATCCTCTGGAGGACCACACACACACACAAGCACACGCACACACACACACACACACACACACACACACACACACACACACACACAGAGCGAGACATAAAAACACACTCAGTGATGCATCCAGCAGTTGAAATGA
>CAAKHC010015592.1:0-10019 GCA_901007825.1 Macroramphosus scolopax | reverse complement strand
TGTGGGAGGGAAATACAAGCAGAAAGAAAGATGTGTGAGAATTAGTGTTTGCATTCCCACAATTCTGTTTCTATGATCACATTACTGTGTTTTTTGAAAGGGTGGAAGAGTGTTTGAGGAAGAGGTAGCAGGGGAGTGTGTCAGGATGACACATGAGAACAGCCGTCCTGCCACCCCGGAGAGTTTTGAGAGTGGGGCGGCCGAAACTAGCGTCCGCCCGGCGACAGCGGCCCTGAGCTGTCGAGTGAAAGGAATCCGGCGAAAGGAAAGTTTAAAAAAAAAACAGTGACACGTTTCACGCCGCGCCGGTGTGAAAGGTCGGCCCTGCTTGAATGAAGTGACGGGAATGTTTGTGAAAATGAGACCGAGAGAAAAAGCATTTGCATAAACTGTCATGAAACACCAGGTGAACATTAACTGCTGAGGAGGAGAAAACCTGCACCTGCGTTTTCAGTTTTGAACTCTAAAGAAAACGTGTTTCTTCCCTCAAAATCGTGTGTTTGTTACCAACATTTGTTCTCCGGGGAGGATGACGTTGCATTGAAAGCAACGAATGACATTAACCGTCAGCGATGTTGTTCTCAGCACGAGTCCATCAACTACAATAAACACATCTCTCATGTAATGAAATGTAGTAAAGTCACCACCTTTTGCAAAGTAAAGCTCCAGACTTCTTGGGACTCTTGCAGAAGTTCCTCCCACCGATGCTGCCGAATAAGGAAACAAATAATTGCCAAAGGCTGGCTGGCATCAATAAATCCATGCGGTCGGCACGAAGGAGAGTAAGCTGGTCATGATTATTTAACATTCCTCTGGACCTGACTTAACTTGTGAACTTGCATAACTCGCCTATAAAAAGTATATATCTGAGCTATTAGACGATTCCAAACAAGTTCCCATTTTTAATACAAGTTCAAAGGTTTTGTTCAGCTACTCACAGGAAGTATATGTGGATAGTATAACAAATATATATAATAGCTACATAATGTTTGCTGAGCAACAGCACAAGCAGTACTTATAGAACACTGCTGCATTTAAGTCAGCAGGGGGAGTACCGCACTACTTGCAGCATTATTTGAAGGTTAAAAAAGCCTAATGGAAAGCATCCCTGTGGTTTCCTGCCTGGTCACCCCGTGTTACATAGTGCAAGCAGAGGCGTGTGGGCGTGGAGTCGATATGAAGAGGCCAGACTTTCCATTCAATCTACAAAAGACTTTTTATCTTAACCCCCCTATCTGAAGAGAAAGTGATCATCATCCTGATTTAAAGTACATTTCGTCTCCCAGCGGGGACTTCAAACACAGCTGCCTCTCACTCTGACATGTGGAAAGTACCCTTTTTCACTCATCTACTGTTTTCAGTTCCTCGCTCCTTCCCCACTCAGATGTGAGAGGAAGCTCGCCTGCCAGCAGCCTCGACCGTCTGGGACTTTTGTTTACCGATGAGGCTGCTGGGTGTGACGTGGCTCCGCTTGTCTGTCAGCAGCTAACGCGAGATAATTCGGTGTCAATCACGAAACAATTGTTCTTGAAGGGGCTTCTTTTAAAAGGAGAGAAAAATCAGGAAATGGTACGAGAACATCTTGTTTATAAGTAAGACTTTAGAGCGATTTAAAGTAGGACTTAAGTATAAATTAACACCAGATGCACTGAGCCCTCAGAGTGAACCCCCACTCTGTACGTCCACTCACAGCATGTCATTGGACTTTGGGATGAATAAAAAAGGGGGGAATCCGGTTAAGCTCTGCTGTTTGAAGCCGGAGCTCTTTGAACTGAGGAACAACACCGACGATACACATCCTCGTTTGTACGCTCTGAACATTTAGAACAGATGGACACCGTTACTAAAACTGACATGCATGAAACATAGGTTGCAATTCTTTCTCCCGTCTATCCACTGAAGATGGTCGTCACTTTGACTCTTCAGTTGAGACAAAGCTCCTTCACTGTGAAATGCATTCCCCCTTCCTGCACACCCCCTCTAATTAAAACTAAACAGGAGCTGCCCACACCGCACTCACCAAGCTGATTGTTCTTGGCGGGCCACAAGTGCAGTTTCTACCATCATGAACGGAAAGAAAGGCTCACTCATTTTGCCCCATGAAAGTTATCTCGCAGAGGGTTTTATTTTCACAGAAACACCAAAGCAGCCCCTCAGCAGGGTTCTGACATGGACTCATCTATTTGCTCCCTGCATCTGTCAGCACTCATCCCCTCGCTGCTGTGTTCTCAGATTCTCATGTTGGAGGTGTTTGATCAGCAATATATCAGCCGACCGAGGACAGACATCTCCGTCCCGTACATCGTCACATCTTCAGCCGTCACGCCCTATGTTGCATAGCAGGGCGGTGTCACGTTGCTTATGACAAATCACTCCAAGTGGCTTCGGAGCTTCTTATGTGAGAAGACTCTTGCAGAAGTTCCTCTCACTTATACCACCAAATAAGGAAATAAATGCCAATGGCTGGCATCAATAAAGCTGCTGGTCGTAGTTATCTAAAATTGCTCTGGATTTAGTTCAGGAACTTGCATAACTCAAATAAAAAACCAGTGGTGCAGCCAAGATAAGATACACGGAGCAGGATCATGGTACTTCTTTACAATACCACATAATCCACTGTATACATAAATGCATGTTCTTATTTAGTGTTTTGCACGTACATAAGTAAGACCTCATGCAAAGGTTCGGTCTGCAAGAGAAGCGTGTCAGATTATGAGGTTTTGTGCTTGATAGAAGTATGCATGGCTGCGTGCAGACATTTTTTCGTGTTGACGATGCACATTTCATAGGATTATGAGGAGATGCAGAGCCAGTTCCCATGTGTATCCGATTCACCTTGAAAATCACCAACACCGTCTGACTTACAGAAGCCTGCGCGAGGCTGTTTATAGGGTGCAACTTCATAGTTTTGTTTTTGTGAAGAGGTATGACGATTACGTAAATGATGTATTTATGTATGAGTTATTGCACCCTTGTGCAAGACAACAGAGTGTCCTCTCTTTTTCCTGTTCCACTAGAGATGGAAAGAGGAGCACCAAACGTCTACATGTGTTCTTCATCTGGTGTGAAAAGGGTATTAAATCAATATCATGCAAAGAAAACAATCTCGGTACGCCATGAGAGATGTGGGAGGATAAGAAAATGAGAACCTTTTGGATATGAAAGGAGATCGGGATGTCCAGTGTCATGTCCAGTGCCAGGTTTCCTCCTCCCCTGAGAAATCAGTCGTATCTGCACATCATCATAAACCGTCATTTCCCATGGTCCTGCAAAAAAAAAGTACACAGACAAGAAGTCTAACTTGTGCAACATCTTGGGTTTGCCAAGCCCGATGAGAAACCACTACTGGAGGAGGACGTTAATCTGCATTTATCCCCAAAACCAAATATCTAAAAATATTCCCACAGTGAAGAATTAATTGTATGTTTAAGTCGCACGGGGGCACATGGCCATCACACGATTGTCCGCTCGAAGCCAAGTGTGATTCTGCAAACACCGTTGCATAATATAATAAGATTATAGATTTGGATTTCAACGCTTTCGATACAGAAATGCTGCACAAATCAGTTACTTATGGTGCCGATGAACAGTTGAGCAACAGTTCAGTGTTGCTTTTGGGATCAGATCAAAAAGAGGCTTTCATAGGTGCGGCCCTGTCAAACCGCCCAGTGGGGCTCAAATAGGTTTCACCTGGGTTAGATGGGCTTCAAGCATGCACGGTCCTGGGGCAACCCAGAAGGATATATAGGGGCTGGAAATGGGTGTAGGGAACATGTATACTGCGTGAAGGTGTCATGCATGTGTGTCCTGCATCGGGCCCATCGAGGGCCCATCGTCTTGGCCAACCCACGTGGGCCTCTATGGAAACTGAGGACGAAATTGGCTGAGCCCCAGTTGGGTATCCCAAATAGGCCCCACTTGGAAGTGTTGGCAGGCGATGGTGGTGGGGGTGAGGGGGGGGCAATTTAAGAGGAGGTTAAGTTTGTGCCCTTTCGCTGAACCTGATTTCATTTCATCAAGCAAAGCTTTAGGTTGTTTATGAGAGGAACAATTTCGGAGTGCCCGGCGAGTTTACAAAGGTGTAGTATGTCACTATTGCTATTCTTGAGAGCCAAAAGCTCCCTGAGCCCTGCAGCCTTGGATGTAACGCTGACAGACAGCTCTCTCTCTCCCTCTCTCTCTCCGTCTGCCCCTCAACAGTCTCTCCTCTCTCAACGGAGGCGGATTCACCCACGTTTCGAGTGAAATATTAGTTCGTGCGATCCGAGATGTCGTGCGCGACAACATGAGAGGTGGAACTATGTGCGGCGACATGGCAGCTCCCCGCATTAAGTGCAACACAGAGAGAGAGACGTAAAGCCTGTGCATGTGTCTGCGCCACAGATCAGAAGAAAGGGGAAATACCGCTGAACCAAACTTTGGAGCCGAATCAACAGTAGCTCTGGGTCCTTGAGCCCTGCGGAGACGTCTAGTAGGACAGAACAGAGCAGAACAGTAGTTCTATTCAAACCAAACCATTTTTCCCTGGCACCCTTCTGAATGGGTAGAAAATGAGATCACTATGTTTTTTTGTTTTTTTTTCTCACAGAAAGAATTTAGAAGAAGAGGAGAAGAAGTAAGATGAAAATATTTTTCCATCATCCAAAACGGCAGCTGAGGCTGATGTTTACTGTACCGAAGAAAAAAAAAGGTGTGTATTGCTATAAAGGTGCAATGCAACAAAATAAAAGTTGTTTAGGCGCAGGCTTGCAGGGCCTCATTTTTTCCTAGTGGAGTTGTTTCTTTTCGGAAGTGGAGGGGACTGGAAAGGTTTTCTTCACTGGAGTAAGGGGAGGAAAATAAAGTGGTGGCCACTTTGACCCTCTTTTTATCCTACGTTTCCTCTGTCACTCCTATTTTTTTAAATTCCTCATGATCCCTGAGAGAAAACAAGTGGGCTGACTCATCACAACCGTCACATACTCAGTGTTATTAGTCACAAACTGGATTGTCTTCCAATCCAGTCCAGGTCATTTTACTATTGCAGAAAGAACATAGATAAGGAGAAGCATAACACAACATATGTAATCCAGCCTACACACACACCTACAGAGAGTAACGTACAATCAGTACACACTGTACTGATGAAAGTAATCATCCTGTATATGGTGGGCAAACAGACGTCAGGGTAATTAACCACGAGGAAACAGAGGATTGTCACATCGAGGTGACATATTTCATCTGAAGCTAAATAAGAAACGAGTAATAAGATAATCCTGTCTTAACAAGCTGCAGCTAATTCTGGATGCTGCAACTCCAAAGCTCAATGCATGAGCTGTACGTCTTCTATATCCCTGCAATTTTGCATTCGCTTGCTCGTTACGATCATAGAAGTAATAATTTGCAAAGCTGTGGGAAGATTTGCCGCTTATACAACGATAAAAATATGCAAGATAACACTCATGTAAACAAAACAATGCTATCTTCCTCCAAAGTTAGAAAAAAAAAAAGAAACGCAAAGTCAAGCATGAAATAAAATATACAATATAATATAATAACCATATGAAATTAACATAACACATATGCATGTGCTACTTATATATATATATAGATTAAAAATAAGATATTATAGAATATAATATATCTTTATTCATCTAATATTAAATATGCTGATGCAAAAAATATATTTGACATTTTTATGAATCCCTTTCATCACATTACATGTAGTTTGTGTTTAATGTGTGTAGATTTCTTGCAGCTTCGTACAAAGTAAATGCAATACATTCATGCACATGTTTGTTGTTGTATTTACTTTCAAAGTCTGCGTACGTTGTGTCATTCTGTTGTTTTTGGTCGATGGTCTCTTCCCCAAACTGTTTCCATTCAGTTCAAAGTTACTTTTCAACTTAATGGTTGAAGGAAGCCTGTTTGAATCTCCATGAATTTAGCAGAGACACTTCTTTTAAGCATTATTCCTGTTAGCCAACTCGCGTGGAACAAGCCGACCTTCCACACAGATGTTTTCCAACCCTTCACCACTAAACGTCTTCTTCTTCTTCCTCCCCTTTTACGTCACATCGAAACCCACTGCAGAGCCAGTCATCTTAAACCAAGCAGGAAATAATCTACATATAAATACACAGATTATCTATTGTTCCATGATTGGCTGCCAAATTACGTGTTAATTATCCCGATTAAAGAGAGAGATGGTTCTCTGATTGCACCTCATCTGATGCAAATTAACACTCTTCTGAAATTAAAATGTTCTGCGAGCAGATCCTGCGGGTCTTTGGGAAACAATCATTTTCAGTTAAGTAACACATCGTGAGAGGGAATTAACCCCAGATGTCACTCTGGCACATCGCGGCGGACGGGAGCAGCTCCAGGAAAAGGACCGACCGCTGAAACCGAGTTTTTTTGGGGGGGTTTCTGTTGCGCTTTCTGCTCTTAATTAAAAAAAAAAGAGCTCCTCACTCGTTCTGCTGAACAAGCTAAAGAAAATGTTTGATGGTTACGACCGCTCTGCGAGTTGTAAAGGCCAGAAACAAAGTCAGCTCCTCTTTCTTCCAACTGCACATTTGTAGTCGTAACAATATTAAGAAGAGAAAGTTGACATATTGGATGATGCATCGAATTCCAGTGGGTTCTTTTAATAAACTCACAGTAGTCTGGATAGTCACTTTATTTCTGGATGCAGATTCACATTTGACTTAATGCATTTCCCTTGAGAAACTAACAAATGATGAAAAACTGTATGAAAGAACAAGAAGACTAAATAGAACTAGAAAGCTCCTCAGGGATGTCGGCAGACAGACAGACAAACAAACAAACCCACGGACATTTGAACATCGTAGGTGTCAGCCTCACACCGGAGAGAACTCCTCTCACACTTATCTTGACTGACCATCTCAAGACTTGCCAAGACACAGCAGCAGTTCCTTTATCTCAAAGTGACGCTAGAAGCGCTCCCCTCCGTTCACTGAAGGCTCCAGTGGCTCAAAGCAAACATAAACAGATGCACTTCATGATACAAGAACCGCTCTTTGAAACTATGGAAGCATCCAAGAAGGACGTACGTCAGTCCTGCTGTGTGTGAGTGCACACTGCTGTAGTAACCCCTCAAGTTTAACAGTTGTTTTGATGGTTAGTGTCAGAATTTGGTTCGGGTTAGACATTCTCTTGTGATGGTTTCGGTTCGTGTATGGAGCTGGAAAATAAATAATGCAGTCAATGATTAGTCAACCAACAACAAATAGTGTGTGTGTGTGTGTGTGTGTGTGTGTGTGTGTGTGTGTGTGTGTGTATGTGTGTGTGTGTGTGTACCAGGTATTCCTCATGCTGTGGGGACGTGTTTACAGAGTATTATCCCTTTTTTGGGATGATAAGCGACTCCTCATGAATGTTACGGCGAAGACTTGGCTTAGACATAAGGGCAAGAAGACATTATTGTTACGGTACGTCTCTCCACGAAATCGATGCGATGTCCTCCTGAGGTGCAGGAAACACAACTGTGTGAGTAACACACAATGATTTCCCCACAGACATCACTCATTAAACGTCAGTGCTCAGCCCCTTCAGGGTTGAAGATAATGAAAAACAATATTAAGTCTGGGCGTCTAAATGTTGATTCTGTAACACATCTGACTTTTGTGACTCCTCAAAACGGATGTTTTCCAACTGGTTAACGACTCGTATTTTTAAAAACAGATTTCGGTTTCACCCCGGCAGCCTTTTGAAGTGATGCACAGCAGTGGATCTTAACTCCGGTCCTGCTCTGATGGAGCAGAAAGACATCTACTAAACAACATGCAGGACCTCGGTACCCGAGGACCATCTGGAACATGTGAGGAGAAGCACGCTCTTCAAATAACTGGTGTTAACCTGTTGGAGTCAATAGGTGACACACTCAATATAAAACAGGATACAAAGGAGGAAGGAAGAGGAGACGGTTTTGTTGGAAGAAACACAACATGAAGTAAACAACGTAACAGCTTGCAGACACTGTATAAGTCATTTTTAAGTTATACTTTCCCAGGATCACGCATGAACCACTCACATGACC
The DNA here is from genome assembly GCA_901007825.1 of Macroramphosus scolopax. Lineage (NCBI taxonomy): Eukaryota > Metazoa > Chordata > Actinopteri > Syngnathiformes > Centriscidae > Macroramphosus > Macroramphosus scolopax. The sequence goes on along the minus strand of CAAKHC010015592.1, from coordinate 1,978 downwards.
GATATAGACGAGGGGAGGTTTACATCGGAGTTAACACACAGCCCATCGAGTCTCATCCAGATGCGAAAGGGGATTTTTGGTATCAGAAGCAGAGGGGCCAGAATGGACTTATTATTTTAGCCAGGAGAAATTAAAGTAATTTTGTTCCCTTCTGTCCTAGAAAGCAAAGTCTTGATTGAATTTTCTGACAAGACTGTGACAGGACTCGACATGAACTGTAACAGAGAAACTCTTCCAAGGAGATAATTCCGAACAGATTGTACTGATTAAATCAGATTTTTGGTTTCATGTTTACCGGTGTCAGCCTTCAGCCGTCAGTCGTACAAGCACCTCTGTAAAAGGTATTTTAATACTGTTATATTCAGGGTAGCAACTAATCTAAACTACAAATTATAAACAGATAACACACGACAGAGGGACAGAGATGGAAATCTCCCATGTGGTGCTTACGGAGCGTCGTGTAAATGTGTCCTGAGGGGAACACAGTCAACAAATCAAGTCAGCTGTAACTAAAGTCTCTGCGGTTGCAGTTACAAATTGCTGTCTGGAATATTCTTTTAAATCAGTCAGCTTTCGTTTTTGAGCCTCTGAGTTTGAGATGTGGCCCTGTGACCAGCCGGTCACTGGTTTGAATTATTAAACTGGCTAAATGGAAATGGAAAAGTCAGACTTTTTGTTTCCTCACCAGCTACTGTTGACATGCCTGCGAGCGGGGAGCTTTACAGCACTGGCAGGGCTGACTGACAGGAAAAAGAACTTTGTGTGTTTGGGTGTTGTGCTGGCTATGACTGGGACGTTAACTGTGTACGAGCAGAGCAAGAAGGAGGTATCTGAGCAACCTGTCCTCACATGAAAGGACTGAAAAAACAGGGTTGGACACAAACCTCAGCTCTATCGTCAGGTGACAGTCCGTCACAGGCCACGCTCACGTAGCCAAATAAAACGGAAAAGCAACACTTAACAGGATGGAAAAAGGTCTAAATGAGGCCAAAATGTTCTAATATACACACTGAACAAAGAGAGCACCTCTCTGAAGGGACTGAGTCTTTGGATTACCTGAAACTTTAAGGTGAAAGTTGGATGTCAAAAAGAAAAACAGGAAGATTAAAGAGCTTCACTCAAATATATAAAAACAAAAACAAACTAGTTTCGCAGTTTCCACGAGGGTGGAACATTGAAAGGAGAAATAGGGAGAGCAACAAAAAAGTCCGGAGGCTTCATCCTTTGAGGGAAATGTCGTACATACAGTTGCAACCAGAAGTTTACATACACTATAGAAAAAGGCACGTAACCTTTTTTTTCTCACCGTCTAACATTAAATCAGATTAAACTTTTCCTGTTTTTGGTTTATTAGGATTACCAAAATTATTTCTTTTTGCCAAATGCCAGAATAATGAGAAAAAGATTTTTTTAAAACAATTGTTATTACTTTCTTCAAAGTCAGAAGTTTACATACACTGAGATTACTATGCCATAAACAATTTGGGAAAGCCCATATGATGATGTCATGTCTTTGGAAGCCCAGAAATCCCAGAAACTTGAAACTTGTGGGGTTTGTTGATGGTACCCTACGTAATATAAGTGCCAAGTTTCAAGTCGCTGGGATTAACATTATTGCTGTAGCTTCATTTTTAGTTTTGGGGTTAAGGTCTGGAGTGAGGGTTAGGGTTAGGGTTATGGTTGGGGTTGGGGTTAGGGTTAGGGTTAGGGTTGGGGTTAGGGTTAGGGTTAGCAAAATCGTTCATCCCAGGGACTTGAAACTTGGTGGGATTGCTTATAGTAGCCCCATTAGAAGAGGAAACCAAGTTTCAAGTCGCTGGGATTAACTTTTTTTCCCCAGTATCTTCATTTTTAGGGTTTTGAAAAAAATTAATCCCAGCGACTTGAAACTTAGTGGGGTTGTTGATGGTAGCCTACGTAATAGAAGTGCCAAGTTTCAAGTCGCTGAGATTAATTTTGTGGCAGTAGCTTCATTTTT
>CAAKHC010015590.1:0-30338 GCA_901007825.1 Macroramphosus scolopax | reverse complement strand
TCAGTGCCATCCAGGAGATTGTTGTTAACTGTGTGTCTCTGCAGGCCTGCCTTGTTGGAGGGTGAAGCACCTGCCTGCTGGAACTAAGCATCGTAGGAAGTTGGCTGGCTTCTCTGAGAGCTCAAAAGACCTCTAGAGCTATAACAACAAACAAGAATGTAATCATGTCTGGATGTTATTTGTACTGGAATACAGATATTCTGGCTAATTTCTGTACATTCATTGAGGATGACATTTTAGAAATGGAGTTTCATGTAATTCTCAGTTAACCTTTGTATTCTCTCTTTTTGCTGTTATTGTTGCAAGACAATCGATACAGAGCTGCTTAGGTTATTTAAGTTAGGCTGCATGGTGAGAAGCATGTAGTAATACCCCGCTGTTATAGTACTCCAAGCCTGTGCACAAACCCTCTGAGGATGCACACGTGATGGACCCATGTAATGATGATGTGGTCAAGCTACTCAAACGTAATTACAAGCCAAGGTCAGCTGTTTGCCTAAAATTCGCCGCTCTGAGTGCTACTCACTGCGCTGCTTCGCGTTCATCCGCCTCCACAGGTTGAGGAGAAGTGCAATCACACACTCACACACACACACGATACATGTGATTCTGTAGCAGTGCCAGAGCTTCAGATTACCACGGGGAGTAGAGGAGGATAATGAAACATGGAAACTGATACGAGCCAGATTATAATTTTCTTTATGTGATTTTACTGGTTTAAGATAATTCAATAATAAAACATATAGATTCCCTTCCTTCCTCGCTGGGTCTCTTTACTACCTCCCCACTCCATGATGTGTGTGCTTAATCCTCTGCGAGCTGCTGGTTGATAAATTAGCTGTGAAAAACAGAGTAGAGAGAGGAAATCTCATTGGTGTCTGCTGGGGTAAATCACCAGCGGTATACTGAGGCTCATAATCTTCCCTGACTGCAAAATGCCTCCTCTTGCATGAGCGACATCCATCCATACCTGCAGGTTCTCCACAGCGATGATGGAATACAGAGCCAATTCTTAACTCACTGGTTTAATCTTGCACCTGGTTGAGTGTTTTTATGTTTGTATATTTCTGTAAAAGGTACGTCAGATGCAGGGTGTTTTTAAGTTGTCAATAGTCATTAAAAGTCATTTATTCAACAGAATTATGAGAATGTAATGAAAATGTTCCAGCGCAGGAGGGTAGAAGGGCTCTGAAGGCAAGTCTCAGCAGAGCAGGGTGATTTTCCGCTGTCATTCTGAATAGACTTAATCCTATTTGGAGTTTTCCTCATTAATACCTCTGTTTACATTATGTAATTAGCCCAACTCAGCTATAGATTATTTTGTTACTGGGCAGCCTCCATCTTCAAGCGAGCGAGAAGAGACTGGTGGACTCGGGCTGCAGTCTTGGCACGAGTGCTAAATCACCCGAGAATGAGGTGAGATAACAGCAGCGTCTTGATTCGCAGAAAACCTGAATGTCACCAGCTCAGCAGGGATGAGTAACAGCTGCTGTGAAAATGGAGTCCCGAGGGTAGGAGCTGGTTTTGAGGTTGTGACTGAGGGCAGGGCTGAATCTCCTCCTGATTGTGAGCGGTGTGGGCTCAAAGCACTAATTGAAGGGGGATTTCTGCAGATACAGCTTACTGCCAAACCTGTATTCAACACTTAGACATAAAAGGCTCTGCCTGTCAAACTCCCAGCGTGTGCAGCTCATTAAAGCCTCTCGCCTTATATATATGAAACAGTTGCTTTGCCTTAAACAAGATGCCGATAAGCCGGTCATTGCAGAAGTTGAACGAATGCCAATTTATCCTCGAAAAGAATAAAAGGCTTAACTAAAGAGGATCAAGTGAAAAGATAAGTGCCTCAAAGGAAAGATTCACATGTCTCGTCTCTTCAGCATTTCCTTTTTTGAATCATCCCTCCATCCTTTAGTCGTTCTCATTTCCCCCTTAAGTGGAATAAAGAAAGTTCGGTCCTTGTTCTTTCAAATCGCCTTAACGCCTCTTATAGCTGAAAACAAGTCATCTGCTCTTCATCCATTCCTCAGAATCTTTCTACTTCTAGGAGAGACTAATTGTTACACCTCCGTTACTGACTGACAATTGTTACTGTAATTACAATATTACCACTTTTATACCTGTAAATTAAAGTTGTTTTCATGCCTCCACTGTGATCCGTCAAGGCTTCAGTTTATCACAACATAATAACATCAGTGTCTCTATCAGATATCAAGTAATAACATTAAAATGCAAATGTGCTTCTTTAATCTAAGTGGGTGTCGCTGCAGCCATTCGATCTGCTTATCTCCTTCAGTTAGAGTCTCAGTAGTGGACACAGATGAGCTCCTTATACAACAATCAACGAAGATCATGCTCTTTCTTACCTGCCATGGTTGAAATGCCGAGGATCACACCGATGGACAGCTCGATATGTGTGCCCTGGAGAATAACAAACACCCGTTTCACAAGCTAGTTCCTCTGACATGAATCCACAGGTCATCACTGTCAATCCACCTGTCCGTGTTTTATATACAGTGTATAAATCTGTATGGTCTGTTTCATAACATGGTATTTTTTTAAGTTGTATTCTGCCTTGTGAATAAATTAAGAGGAATAAAGGAAATACTGTCATTAAGTTCCCCGGGGCATGTTTTCTATTTCTTCTGAAGCCCTTATAGTCCTCTCTTTACTGCCCTCCACAACATCCTATAACAGCTTCTTATCATCAACTGAGAAACATTGCGATTCACCAACTGCAGCCTCCGAACCCCCGAAGCTCATTCAGTCGCTCGGTTCTCAGTTTGCAGACTTTAGTGCAGAAACCTCACCCTGATCTCAGTGGAAAGCAGACGGAGTTCTTCAGACAGGGTGCATTCGTCTGACCTTTCAGTTCACGTCCTTTAGAGAATCTGATTTCCCAGTTGTTTCACAGCCCAAACATGGAATTCATTTTTATGACAATGCTTTTGAAGTCTCAGTTTTTTATTATATCTACAATATTTGCATATTCCGAAAGTTCTTCTTCATATTGTTTATATGAAAAGCTTTGATATTTAATTATGTTTTAATTATATTTTTCTACCTCCCTCTAGAGGCCCCAGAAGAATTCATCATCTACGAACGGAGTAAAATATCCTCGCTGCGCACGGATGCTTTGTATCAAGCTATATTACTCTCCGTCCTCCCAGCAGTATTATGGGAATTCTTTGAACAACCCCTCAAAGAGAATATACTGACATATAATAGATATAGTGGCATCAAACAACATTATGTTCTGATTCTCTCATCATCCATGCTTCTTTGAAACCTCCGATTTTAATTAAAGCGTCTTGAATCGACACAATACCTAGCTGCTGTCACCTCGGTCGTATTAAAACTGAACTGAGACTCATTAATGAGTGATGATTGGAAATCAATCGTCCATCTGCAGCTCTGCATCTAACTGACACTTACAGCGACAATCATGATGCAGTTGTCCAGGAAGCCAAATCCAACAAAGGGGAGAGCGTTGTGCAGCAGAACTGAAAGAATAACAAGCGCGTATACATTATTCACAAGTTGACATAGTTAGGAAACATGACTAAGCCTTGAGGAGCAGAACGGTAACAGAACACACACAGACAGCAGGTTTGTGCCGAGAGTAGGACGAACATGTTGAACGAGGCCTGAACCTGACGCTGCCATTCAGCAAGCTCCAGTATCTCCAGAGTCTTCTAGATGTTTTATAATGAAATATCGTGGATGATCTGATATAGCACATCTGCAGCAGCTACGGTATTAATGAGGTGTCGGTTCAAACGAACCACATAACAAAGACTCTCTGATTCCAGAGTCCGCTGACTGAGTAGATGTTTCACTCAGATGTATTTTCTTTCACCATGACGATGAAACATTCCTCTCTACATGTCTGTAAATGTACATGTCAGATTGACCATATGAACTCTCAGCAGGTCACCTTGTCCACTGAGCAGCAAGTAGTGAAGTTTATATGCATACTTCTTACTCACCTTCCATTTATAGTGACCTGATCTATAAGGAGCCTCTTCAGTCGATAGCACTCATCTCTAAACATTACTGACACTAAGCTAAGTGCTTCAATTACAAGGCAAAGGCAAACTTATATCAGTATATTTGTCCTTTGTCTTTCATGTGTAGTGATTGACCTACAGGAGACTATGAACTGCATCAGAGGAAGAATTTGAGCATCAATAAATGATCAACAATCCCTGAATCCACCAGAGCGAACGATTCTAAAGTCAACACAATGCAGGGTAACGTACAGACGGGGGAGTACGAGGAGTCTTGATTTCACAAGTGGTCTCTCCTTGGCTCTCTTTCTTTTCTTTAGAAGTATTTTCATCGGTGCCATCTGAAGCGGAGAGTACGGAGGAGATAAATACGTCTCCTGTGCAGAGACAGAACTACATATTCTCTCCTGCTCCGTCTTCAGTTATTGATGCCGACGTTCAGACGTCATGTGACTTATCGGATGCATTCAAATTAACCTTGTTCATGTAATGATGTTCCTGTCTTCTGAGGGGCACTGGAAATAAACTACGATAAACCACAATAATTGTCTCATTAATTCTGTCTCAGACTGAGTCTTTATTAATCTTCCTCGCAAGTGAATCAAACGTCCGTGCTGCAGGGTTCAGAACAACATGCTCCTCCGAACCGCCCGTCGACATGAACACAAGTAATAAAACACACAAACAAAGCAAGCAACACCTCTTACCATATCTTAACTGTGCAGAAGTGGGTGGCTCAATGTGCAGCTGCCCTGTAAACAAAGAGAAGAAGAAATGTATTACAGAACATGACCATCTGGTCTGCTCCTCCTATGAAGAGGAGCAGTCAACATACACGTCAATACGGTTCTTACATGGCAAAGCCTTTCAAATCTAGACGCAGGGACAGAATGTGTGAACGAAGGGAGCAAGAGAGAAGGAGAGCAAGACATTATAGCACCCAAACATGAGTCAGAGAGGAGTGAGGAAGACGAGCAAAGAGCACCTCCCCTGATGGGACCTCCTCTGAGGGCGACATGGATGAGGACAAAAGTGTGAGGTCAGTGGATGATGAATGGGCTGCCAATCAGCAGGCCGACTGTAATGTGTGTGTGTGTCGGTGTGTGTGTGGAGTGAAAAACACAGCGAGGAACGGAGGAGACGTCTGCCTTCATGTCAACAGCTTTCCTGAGATTACTGAGATCTAATTATTATTTGCTGTCATGTATTTGTCGCTCTGTGTCTGGATATCAGTCAGATCTGATCGTGAAGGAACACGTGTACTAAGCACGCACACACAAATACTGCGATCGATACTATGATGTGTGTCTGACATGGCTTTTGCAGATAAAAAACTTCTTCTTACTTCATCTCCTTAATTCAGATTTCATTAAAAACCCATCTCCTACTTCATACTAAAGTCCATCCTCAGTGTGTGAGCTCTGGAGGCTTCAGGTTTCCACATCCTTCTTGTGCGTGATGAATATCGATTCAGTCTCCCATCACTCAACGTATAAAGAAACCTGCGTCGGTAGCAGTTGTGGTCTTTGAGTGATAAGCCAAAGTTAAACCTGTGTCTGTCAGCTGAATCCTTGTCTCACTCGATAAAAGCTACGCCGTTAGCATCACCATGGCAACGTCTGACTTCAGTTGATTCGGATCTCTTGATCAGACAGTCCTTCAGACGTCGGTCAGGTCTTCACCAAACACCTCACTGACTTCTCTTGCAGTCAAACCTGTTTTTAACGCTGACAATAAGCTGACTTCCACTGCAGGTGCTGTGAAACGCGACACGTTCCACTGAGGTCAGCGGAAAAACGAAGTCCAAACAAGGAAGTCTGTTTATTCTGTTGCAGGAGCTTCCGCATTAGGCGATGACATTTCAAAACAAACACAAACCAACACACATATTCCCACATGCACAATTACCACAATGAGAGTAAATGCCAGAATCCAAACGAGCTCTCTGGGAGGAAAACTATTACTGCCAAATATCAAGTAGAGACACTTTTTTTTAATCTTAAATAAACGTTTCTTGGGTGTGTTTTTTTTTGCAGTTTAGCCCAGAGAGATAATTGGATACAAATATTAGCTCTGTGGAATCTGGACTGCAGCAGCCTTTCTTCCCGACTCGTCTCCTTTCCCTTCAGCACACAGCATCACATTACCAGCAATATAGCCGTGGTCTCATGTTGCTGGATGGAAAACAGAGAATTGTTCACCTCAGGCAGGTTCCATTCGTCAACGCTACGGCGAAATTGCAGACAAACACACACAAATACGACACACACATGCCGCATGTAAACCCACACACTTGAACAAAATACCTCATCTCATGGAGCTTTTGGTAAGTCGACTCATTATAGATTCCTAACAGAACACGAATGGCTTCAGCAGCAACAAGAACATATTTCTCTCTCCTTATTACTCATTCAAGTTGTTGTAGTGATAATTAAAACCTCTCAACTATCCTCGTCTGCTCCAAACACTTATTCTAACACTGCAGCCTTCATCTTTGCAGCTCTCTCTTCAGCTGTCAGTAATATCTGTTCGCCTCAGGAAATTAATTCAACCACACTTGGGAGTCACTGGTACCACAGAGAGGGTGAAGACGAGAGATATTTTTGATTTTTTTTTTCTTGGAGCAGCGATTGTCTGAATATTATAAAAAATTAGGTTGTCTGAATTCAGCCGCTTCACTTTCAGGCTCCGGCTATTATTCATGTTTGCTCGCTGTCGCACTGGCCGGCGGCTTAAAGGTCAGGGATCAGTGACGGCTGATGGAAAGTCCTTTGTTCTTGTATTTTACCTTGAAAAATTCCCACAGAATTTAAAAAAAAGAAAAAAAAAATCTTTTCTTCAGGTTGTCAGTGGAAATTAGCGATGAAATCTTGATTGCCAGTAGGTGGTTTGCACACTGGCTGAGGGACATTCATGCAGGAGTCTAATTCATTAAATACATTTCTGACAGCAGAGATGAAATAGCTTCAGTCATCACAGTCAAATGCTTCCTGTCCATCGAGGGAAACAGACAAGAGACTGGTGATTTGGGTTTCAGGCCGTGTCGATAGGTAATAGGACAGACTATTTTTGTTTTGTGCCCTTTTCTTACAGTCGTTAATGGCCCATGAATCCTGGTTCCTCCTTCGTTACAAAGAGAGAAAGAGGGAGACAGAGGATTTAACGTTCCACCACTGAGTTATGTTGTATAAAAAGTGGAAGAGCGGAGTGACATATTCGCCTCGGGCCCGAAGCGTCTCGCAGGGAACAGAAAGGGCACCAGACTGAAGCAGAATATCAGTCATCACTCATTAATGAGTCTCATTCAAGTTTGAATAGCAACGAGGTGACAGCGGTTCTGCAAGTAGCGTGTGATATGTAAAGGCTGTCTAGGCGAGCTGCGGCGGTGGAGGTCAGGTAGAAGTCCAACGACTTTCCGGGTGTGTTTCTCCGAGCCGATGGTCAAACCGCACGTTTAAAATCCAGAGGCGACTGATCAACTGCTCGTCATGTGACTCGTGCAAGCTTCACTTGATCCAGAGTCGTGGCGAGCGGGGTCAGAGTCCAGCTCTATCTTTAACAGCTTACAGAGATTTTCTTGTTGCTTCTTAACGAACTCCTCTCAGACGAGTGATCCCTCCATAAACCACCACTGACCATTTCTCCCTCCTGTATGCTACTGAATGATGATGAACTACAGGCCTGTGATGATGATAAATTGTTCTAATCTCTCCTACCTTGATATCAAAGACATGTTGCAGCCTGCATCATTTTAGGACCCAAAAAACTGCAGCCTGCAAGGTTTTTCTCATCACTTAAAAAACAACGAGGTTTACTGCAGCCGAGTCTCTTCACTAGTCACACAGAGAAACCCATTAACAAGAAATAGAAGCCCTGGAAGATTTTTCTCTTCCAATCTGCTGGTCTTCACACAGCCATTTATTAGACCTGCGATAGCTAACATGGTCCCAGATCTCCTCTGGTCTAAAGTATCGACTGCACGCTGCCTTAAATCCGTCAGAGCTTCTCTCTTGAGAGAATTCCGTCTCGACAGAAAGGACGGGGGAAAACATTTAATGGGCGGTGATGAGTAGCTAACCACGAGCGAGAGTAAATAACCAAAGGCAGCCATGTACAAGACATTTGTTATCTTGTACCCTCTTATGGGAAGACACACCATGTCCAGCAGCCATCTGGCACCTAATAAAAGCTGTTTACAGATAAACAGACAATAAAAGCTCTCAACATTAAAGCAAATTTTTAATTGCCGTGCCATGTAGAAAAATGCTGCATACTAATGTATGTTTCACTTTAACTCGCTGTGCATTGCATAACATGTTGTACCATAGAAATGTGAATACATTTGAATACTTCGCTGCAGCATGTGCCCATTGATGTCTCCTCCTGTCGCCTGTATGGTGAAACTTGATATTCCCTGTTCAGGAAGCCAGATGGCGTTTACTGTAAGAGGCGCACACCAGAATTTTCTTTTCTATCTCTCCATAAGACCTCCAGCTATATTTTACTTTGAAGACTCATATCTGAAGATCTGAGTTAGCTTTCATCCAAGCCGTGGGTAAAAAACGAGGCAAACAATATGCAGAATTCAGTTTCGCTGTGATTGTTTAAGGGTTGAAAATTCACGCTTTGTTCTGTCCTGACGAGTGGCCGACCTCGTCTCCCGGCGCTGCTGCGGTACAGACGTGAGGTCGAAGTGCGAAGACAGTTTGTAAATCTGTCATTAATCTTTAAATGAGCCGGAGATCCAGTTTCTCTTGGTTGTGATTGATAAAGATTTGCCGGTTCATGCGCGTCGATAGAAATGACAAATTGAGGCAATAACTTTTTCTGCAGGTTGCTGGAAAGGGCAGAAACAAGAAGGCAGTCGCATTTGTCATCTTAAGACCCAGCAGTTGTGTGTGTGTTAGCCTTTATCTAGCCCAAGTAGCCTCAGACACACCTGTTTTCCCTCAGGATTGTATTGATTTTGGAGTTGCCTTCCTCACAACGCACTGGTGTGTGATGGGACATGGTGACTGTGTGCATTCATTTATCGCCATAAAATGATGTCGCCTCATTTTCATATTTGAGTGCTGGTGCGTGGGACCAGACGTTGGTGTGGGTGCGAGATAGAGTTCATCAGAACAGGAACAGCAGAGGGTAGAGTCATTCGTCAAGCTCACAGTGTGCTGCTACTCTCCTGTGATTTATGAGACAGCAAACCGGAAATCACACAGCCAGGACGGTCATTAGTAAACGGGAGGAAAGGGCCATATTTGGTTGGAATGAAAACAAATTATGTATGATTTGAGGAATTAGGCTACAATTAGGCTACATTATGATAAAAAGCACTGTTCTTTCAGATCTTTTTTTCCACCTTAACTTAATGTCATTATACTTCATTAGTCTGACTTGCATATAAAAGCTCATTCAACCAACAGCATATTGATTTCTGCTACTCAGTTCTACCTGCCGGCGTCTACCCGCCCCTCACACGTTGAGTGGAGGACAATTAAAAGTCATATTACAACAAAAAAAAAAACACTTCAGTGAATATTAAAATAACCAGTCAGTATCCACCGGTGGAAAGAAAAGAAAAAAGCCCTGCAGCATGACAGCACACAAACTGAGGCTTAGCGGTGTCGTTAAATTTCAACAAAGAACATTTTCCCCAAGAGATCAGGGAACTCTGTGTGTCAGGTAGGCAAAAAAATCTGCGCCCGCCTGCACCCCCAGCGCCAATTAGGCAGCTGTGCAGGTACGGAAACAACCACAAACCCTTGAAATCTCCCCCCTGACAAATGATAAACCCCAAGAGACACAAAAGAGGAAAGGAGCAATGTTTCTTATCTGCGCTGCAGCGGGGAATTCAACTCGCAGGAACAAAGTGGAAGCAGGAAAATTTTAATTGGGCTTCCAAAAATAACTTCCGAGACTCACCGGAGACGGTCTACACCTGCGCTTTGAAAACACTACACAAAGATGTACTGTAGTTCCTGCGAGACATATTTTCCTATACGCAATTTATCCCACACTCCGACGGTCTGCCAGCATCAATATTAAAGTAAATATAACCCATGCTCGACACATTTCGGGTGCCAGGGGATCCAAAATGAGTTGCAGGTTTCTAGTTTACAAAACACCTTTTTCACAGCAAACACTTTGTCATCGTGGAAGGAGCACAGATGCTGCATAGTGACACACAAGCCTCACTGAAATCACATTTTATTCTCACTATTTACCTTTAAAATGATGTTAAATACGTTGGTGACAGTTATCAGTATCAAGAGCCTTTTTGTATCCGTATGGAGTGTTGGCGTCTTTGACTCCAGCTTTAAAGGATTAATGCAAAGCCAGAGGGGGGGGCACCTTCCCTCAGTTATAAATATATCCCATTTGGCCTATGACTGTTTTTTTAATGTATGCGTATGCTGCAGTTTGAGATGCCTCAGTTCTATTGAAGTGTCCCAGTAAACCATGACAGCGTGACCAGCAAGAATTGAAGCAGCTAAACGGAATCGAGCCTTTATTCATCTTATCATTTACACTTTATGCTTTTCAGCATAGATGAATAAAATATGTCTCAGTTCAGGTCCTGAATGAAACTAAGCTGCCGAGCCTCCGAGCATGTGAATACTGTTAATGGACACAACTGGACTCCCAAACGTCAATCAGTCATTGCCTGAAATTCTCCGTACATTAACTCACACAGGTGTGTTGCAGGTGTGTTCAGACTTTCCTCATATACTGGCTCAGTTTTGTTGGTCTCTTCAGTGTGGTGCCTTGTTACATATGATTGGCTCTGCTCTATGTGGAGGGTGCACTGCTTTTATCTGTACATAACAGCAAGGGAAGAGGAAATTACTAGTGTGACATTATAATGAATCAGACTCTGCAGATGAACAGCAGCACGAGAACGAGCTGCTTGTTGAGGAGGAGTTCTCTGCGCAACTGCTGCATATGTGCAAAGGACCATTTCATCCTACGTCCAGCACCATAGAGAACAAACATGTACCGGTATACGAATCCTGTGCATCCTTGGCAGACTAAACTCTGATCTTACAATGGAGTCATCTCGCTGTGTTTACAACTCTCAGAAACGAAGACACTCCTTGATAATTGATGCAGATTTTAGTATTTCTGGGCTAGTGTGTGTCACATCATGCTCCACTGTGGACATTACACCCTAAATTCCCTCACAGCTCCATGTGAAGCTCAGCCCATCGTCCTATTCATTAGCTTGGCCGTCTTTCAAGGGAGGACTGAATTCAAACAACGATATTGTTGATTTGGACAGCTAACACACAGCTAGCAGAGGTCAGAACATTGCACACTGATAACAGAGGCTAACAGATGGCTAAAGAATGCTAATACACTGCCAAGAGCTGCTAACACACTGACAACATGGTGACCATGGTTCGGGTTCAAATTAGTGTTTATGCAAGGTCAGGTCTTGATTCAAGTTAATTACTTCTTCCTTTAGTGAAGCAACATTTATCACTGTGGTGACAATGGCAGTGCTATAATAATTGATTAGGCCCTATATCATGATGTACTTCTCGCTGATCCGTGCATCAATCAAGATGCTCTGGATTGATCGGGCATCAAATGGTGTTTTTATTTGATCTACTTATTTTTGCACTGTTTTAATTTGCATTTATTAAAAACTCAGGGACAAGACATGACATATTATATTTTACTTTCAAGATCTCTGTGAGCCAGAATGTTTTATATTCAAAAGTTGTGCAGGACCTTGACTTTTATACAGAATAATGAGGAACAGCTGTTGTAGTAGATTCTGTGTAGGACATTGTCATTATTCAAAATCGATAACTTTGATCACCTGCTGTAAGTAAAGTTAATGTGAAGCCTCTGTTGGTTGGAAAACCTCCTGCTGACTCTGTCCTGCAAACATTAACCTTGTAAAAAGCGTCTTTAATACGCAGCTGATGGTTGCATTCATGAAATCATCTAAGATTGAGGATAAAGCTGCAGATCACGAGACAAAAGTCAGCATCCTCACTACCGCATGATCAATGTAGGACACTTTATTTAAAGTTTATTCAAAGTCAGCAGTAATGTTTCCACAATGTTTCAGCCATACCGAGTCATGCGCCACCTCGTGCTGAATGTAAACTATTTTGGTTGCTTGCTGCAAAGAGTAAAGCCTCAGGTGTGCAAAAGCAGCACATTTTTACGTGTGCTAGATTTAATACATGCAAATCCTGGTCAAGATCAACTATGACTGTATCAATTAGTGCAGACCTGCTGTAATCAACACCTCAACCTCTAGAATTAAGACAGCACAATGCAATGAATACAGGCCTGCACACAACTCATCCTTTATATCGACTGCTGACTTCAGACATATGTGGCTGCAGTGAAACCAGCAGTCACTGCGACTGTGTAGTAAGGTCACTTACAAAAGCCTCTAAGGGGCCCAGGTGCAAGCCAAGGAGAAACCAGGGAGGTATGATGGGATGTTGTCGCACGTCTTATGTAAATGTGAGAGGGAGGGACAGAATGTGAGAAGGAGAAAAAAATCAACAACAGAGGGGCAGAAAAACAAAACTGGATGAAGGGAACAAAAGGGAGTGTGCTGTTTTCAGAGGTCACATTGTAGCATGGAACATAAAAAAAAAAAAAAGATCCATCCTCTGTCTGGGAAGCTCTGATGCTCATCACCTCATGATCCATGAGCAGGCAAGACAAAAACAACCACCACCAGAATATCAAACACATCCGGAAAGACATAATAATATTAGCCGAGCTTCTGTGACGCTGGTATAATCTGATTAATGTCGTCATCCATCTGCTAAGGTTGGAGGAGGAAGACGAGCCATGTGCACTGACTTTCTTTTCACATCTTCAGAAATGTCAAACTAATTAGGCTGCAAGTTGCAAGACATACAGTGCATACCAATACAGATTTATGTTGGCTTCAGCTAAACTAAAAGAGTTGATTTGTTCAAAGAGTTGGTTAAAGTCAAAGGGGACTTTAGTGGCCTTTACCCTTGCAGATCTGTTGAAATATCAGTGGGTCAAATTCAGGTTGAAAGTGAAACTGAGGGGGTCAACGTGTTAATGAAATGCCATAGCTCAATAATCCAATATTGAGCATAGAAACACTACTTTGATAAATTATTCTCACAGCTCAGAAGAATCGAATTTCGTGCTCCAGCTTCTTAACTGAACTTTGATAGGAAACTGAATCTCTTTGGGTTCTGGTCTGTTTGGTCGCCACAACACAAACCATTTGAAGTTGCAGCTCAATTACGTCACTGTTAAACCACCCTGCTTGTGTCTCTGCTAACATTGTGTGGTGGGAGGCATCGCTTTGTCTACGGGGTCACCAACCAATTACCGTACACTCCACACCGACTGCAGTTATGAACCAATTGAAATCTGCTGGGCCCAGTAGATTCACTGTAATTACACTCTCTGTCATGAATGGTGTGTTTTTCTGTACACAAATTACACAAACTAGCAACATCAGCATCCTAACAATGACTTGCAAATATTCCACAGCCCTCTACTAAATCATCTCTACGTCCTTAACGAGAAGAGTCACTTTGTGCTTGTGCACGGACCACAGCAGGTTGTATCAGTACGGAGCGGCTGACACACTCGTCTGGCTCATTAACGCCTCTCATTCTTAAGACTAGAATAGCTGTAAACAGCAGTAACAGCGATCCTGGGCAGATTAAATACTAAGAATAAAAAGCCTCCCTTTGATATAGATCAAACGGAGGAGAGCAGATAAAGGAATGTGTATCAGTGATGGTTCCAGAGAAATTGTTTTTAAACTTAAATTCTTTCTATCTGATCTCCTCTCAAGTTTTTTCTTTCTCCCAGCAGGCCTGTGGGGAAGACACGCCGTTGTAGTGGGAGTCACTTAGTACCTGAGCGCTGATGATCACAGAGATCCAGACTGAACAGAAGGATCTCTGGTCATTTATTCATCTCTCCTTTCTATCTCCTACAAACATTCGCTTCCTTTTCTGGGCTTTTATTCAATTCTAAATGAAAAGAGTACACACGAAAAACAAAGTTGACTTCTTTTGATGAAGAGAACCAGGTAGTTAAATACAGCAGTGCACCCTATTGTACCAGAGGACCGCCATTACTACGATATATCTTTGAGCTTCAATAGCCGGTAGTCCGCCAGTGTTCTCACCATTCAGCTAACCTGCATAAAAATATCAAGAAAATAAGGGTTGTAATTAAGGTGTCCTGCAGCCTCTGAGTGTATTCATGATCGATGATGATAAGACTGCAAAGAAATTATCTGCCGGCCAGCAGGCCACTGAGGATGTGAGCGACCCTGTGCAGCAATCACTGATTCAGCCAGACTGCAGCCTGCATATGTGGCAGGTAAGAGAATCCCTGCGGGTTTTTATTGAGTGA
Organism: Macroramphosus scolopax; assembly: GCA_901007825.1. NCBI lineage: Eukaryota > Metazoa > Chordata > Actinopteri > Syngnathiformes > Centriscidae > Macroramphosus > Macroramphosus scolopax. The sequence goes on along the minus strand of CAAKHC010015590.1, from coordinate 15,942 downwards.
AGGTGACGCTGTCAGCAAGCCCCAGCCAGGCAGGCCCCATAGGTGAGAACAGAGGAAGTATCTGTCCTCTGCGCATGGTCACCATAGTACACTCGCTCACGTTAATCCAGTGGTGTCATTTGTGGAGGCATTGAATTTGAATGGATGTCAAGCGTTAATGAGGGTTCATATTCTCCAACCGTAGTGCAAGAAAAATAGCAAAATGAGATGCAATCATGCATTTAAGATTTGATTCCCTCACGTTGGTCTTTAGCAATTGTTCTCTAGCTCCTAGTACTGTATGTACATCAGGCATCCGCAGTGCCTTATGCAGCCTCAGGGTGTTATTTGTAAAAAAACTTCCTGCGGGATTTATTGCCGTTCGCTCTGCGTTGATATAACAGAATGTTTCTGGAACACAGGGAAGGCTCGCAGCATGTGTTCAGGATGCAATCAGCCGCAGGGAACACGACAATCATGATGTACTATTAGGATCAGTGAGCATGAAAGATTTTATTGACACAGCTCATAGTGATGATGGGGCAGCCGGCGTCTGGCGTGAAACTCTTTCTGTTACAATTCCCACTTCTCTCCCTCCACCATGGTAATCGTGGTCATGGCTACGATTGCAAACAATATAACACTATTAAAACAGGCAAATCCCTGGCCTGTGTTCGCTTACATAGAGAAAGGTGACAACCCAATCAATCCTGTAATCGATACAAACTCACACAGCGAACAGCAGCATGCAACCGACAACAACTTGTGGTGTCTGACCCTGCTTGTTTTCCCCTTGAAAACCTCCTCTGACAACATAACAGGTATAAATCTGCTCTGACGCTGCAGATAGGAGTCCAGCACTGTTGATAAAACACAAAAAAAATACACTTGAGACAACTCTTCCCAAGGGTTTATATTATCAATGGTAGTCTGCACTGTGCATGTCCTTGTAACTTGCTATGCAGATCCTCCTGTTCAGTGCACTATCCAGAACAAAAGATGCAAATATCTTCAAAATTCAGCACTTTGTTGCCAAATGCTTTGAAAGACTCCGGCATAAAGTCAGCCCAGCTGTTCATTTTGCTTATGAACCAAGGGAGGCTGCACTCAGTGGCATTAGGTGAGCCAAGATTCATTGATTATATGGGATATTTCAGTCCAGGAATTTGAAGCATCATTGTCCTTATTTTTCCTTGTATTGATCACTGAAATATTATTTTTACTTGCAAGGCTGAAACATTGACCCATTTAACCAAAATCTGTTTTTAAGTATACTGAACTCTTTGCTTTTGACTATTGCAGAGGAATATCGAGGACAACAGAAGCGTTATTCCTTATGCGTCATTGCTCTGAAGCCTCTTCCTCATCAATCATCTCCTTCCTCTCGCTGTCCCCTGTCTTGGTGACGATCAATGCATTTCTCTGTCTCTCTCTCTCCTATGTGGGACATCCAACATGTCCCTCCTTCTCTTATACTCGTATTTTCTTCTGGTACCCCTTCCCAGATTCACAGTGTAGGATTCGGGTGTACCAATAAAGTACTGACACAAACATGTAGGTACAAAGGAAGTGAGGGTGTGAAGATGGAGAATAGAAGGATGACAACCTCGACACAAAAGAGAAATCTCTCGTCTATTAATGCGACAAAATAGATGTCATTCATGTTGTCTGATTATTTGGGCAGTAATCCATCTGGCTCTTATGAATTTCAAAGAAACAGCTACAGAGAGCGGGAACCAAACTACTACCTGCTGATCAACCAACTTGCATCAATGCAGTAATGGCCCATACCGTTGTGAATACTGTTAATACTGTGTAGAACTCACTACATTAATAGACTGTTCTTAGAGAAAGACCAACTTGTACCGATCATTGTACACCTATGCTTGTTTTAGTGTCGCCATGCGAATCTATGGCTCTTAATCAATTGGGAAAATGAATGGCAGAAATGGTAACATACTTTATTGATCCTGGTCCATTCTCTTTGCTCTTCACACAGTGAGGTCAGAGGTCAAAGATTGGGGCCAGCTGCAAAACTGCACTTGAGGATTAACGATCCTTTACAACGAGGTATGATTAATGTTTATGGTAAACTTAGGCTTTAACACAAATCTTAAAACCTTCCCCGTCAGGGTGTCTTTCCACTTCGTCTTTCCACTTCGAGAGGAAAACTAAAACATTGATATTACAAGCATCAAACTGTTCTGACAACTATAGTTTGCCTGACTTTAAACCCCAATTCACTGCCTTCCTTTGCATAGTGAGTATAAGGATTAAATACAGCCAGTAGTTGATCATTATTATGATGATATATGATGTCATCATAATAATCATAATCATTTGGCCAAACTTAAATCCCTATCTGTGATGATCTGGGGCTTTGCTGTTGCACACCACCTACCTTGAGCAATGGCTATGGACTCGAACCTGTGTAGTTCCCGCAGCAGACAGGTGCGCTCCGTTGGATGGAGGCTATAAATAAACTCCTTCGCTCCGCGGGGCGAGGTGAGAGGCTCCACCGGCTCTTTGAGCGGGTGTGTGCCCAGGTTGGACCGCTGCACCAGCATGGAGAGAGGCGGTCGAGTCGGGCATGCTACAGCGGGGGGTTGGTGGTCGCCGAGTCCGACTCGGGCCAGTCCGGTCCCGGCTCTCAGAGAGAGGGCGGGACGTAAGACTCTCCGCAGGCAGGGCAGCATCTCTGGGCTGAGTAGAGCAATGCTTCGGGAACCTGGAGGGTAACAGGCCTGAGTATTATACTGTAATACAGCACTCACACATACACACCGCCGCGAATGAGCGCACACAACCTCAAATTCTTCGATAATACGGGTTATTTGAGGTCAAAAAGCGGCTATTTAAGAACAATAACATTACATTTACAAAACAGATTCATACATTTACACGCTTAGTGGCTTCGGACAAAGTAGGAAATGATGTCCAGTTGTGGAAAATCGAACTGCAACTTATCGGACGCACCTCAGTTGATGCTCCGCTGTCCCGTCCGACAACCTCCGGGAGAAACCTTGAGAAAACAGACGCTGCCTCGACGCATACGTTCCCTATTTACCTGCTAGGCGATGTTTTCAAGACGGACGCACAAAACGGAAACACTACGGTTGGTAGTATTTGCGCAAAATCTCATTTTTACGGCCCTGGTCCAGGCTGGTGTAACCTCTGGTTGACAGGATGGTGTGAGGCGGATGGGAGGGAGCTCCGGCGGCCAGCAGCCCTCGAAATATTGTCCAATAGGAGAGCCGCTTTCCTCCGCGCGTAACTGTGACGACACCGGTAGACGCACGCACATCCAGGGACAATGGACAGTCGGTTGTATTCATATATCCATAATACATCTGCTCTGAGGAAAAAAACATATCTGTGCAGCTTTTCTGCATTCCTCTGAGATATAAACTCATATTCGTATTATCTAAGGTGTTTTTCATTTTTATATTTGAGTGTTACACACAGAATCTGATCACCGATAGATAGATCAGCGACTCAATCAACAGGAAACCTCTTTTTATATACTTGGACGTGTTTTATGTTACACCTGCTACAAAATAAGAGCATTGTATATGTCTGCTGGGCGTGTGCACATTCCTCCCTCTTCTATTATGCTCATGGTGAAATGCAGCCTCTCAAACTGGCCGGAGTCCACACCCCTTGAAAATATGACACCATGTGGAAGTTATGTGTTTCCAGGGAAAGAAAGTCTTGCACTTGGAGCAAGAGTTCATAGGCTTCTAAGGAGAGAGTGATTCATTATTGTAGTAGAAGCCAATAAAAAAAGGTTAGAGGGTCTTGCAAAATTAAAACAACAGCGACCCTCTGTGGCCAAAACTAAGCACAACAACTTGGTTTGACCCCTGTCATGAGCTCATCCTCCTGCTCAGTTTGGTATATTTGCTTTACAATATGACTCCAATGTATAAGAACACTAAAATGGCAAATAAGGGTAATGCTGGTCATTTAGAGGCATAGAAAAAAAAAATTGAAACTGGTAATGCACTCAAAGAGCTCAAACCAATGGTTTCTTCCTGGTCCATGCTACAACCTCCCAACACGTTAGAATTTGCTGGGTACTTTGTGCGTAATGCTGCTAACGTACAGACAGATAAATAATCAACAAACAAACTAATAACAAAACTTCCTTGGCGGAGGTAATGAACGTGTGAAGTAAGTTGAATTTTAAGAGTGAAAAATTAAGTCAAACATACGAATCTTAGCACTATCATCTCGATACTGGGAGTACACACACACATATTCAAGAGGTCAGTCAGTCCAAGCAAGATTCATGTTTTTATTATATTGCTAAAGCTGTCATTACACAAAAAGAATAACAACCTTCTACTTTCTGGAACAAACTGCATCATAGCCGGTTGAACTGTACAGGGACAGATAGAGAGGTCAACTCTCCTCAGGGTGAAAGTGCACTCACAAACTAATCTTTCAAACCCTCACTAACTAGAACCTCCTTACTCATAGGCTATACTGACATTTAGCAACTCTGATATAATATATATTTACTATGCTAGCAATTTAAATATGAACATTACAGGTTGATAATACAAGTTTTGGACAAGTGGACGGGCAAAACAAACAAACATCTTCAACAATATTGAGAATGAAATGCTGATTTTTCCCAAAACAACTAAGCAGTTAAATCACTGCTCTGTTTAATTTAACAGTATATCTGATATTTCAAGGGCTCACGGGTTCATCCCCTGTTCACACAAATTGGCACAAAGATGATACAGTGTAATTGTGTCAGTATATTTCTATTGAACTAAACACAAAAGCAATCCATGACATTTGCAGTGGTTACAGAGTTGATTCATATGCTAAGATGTCTTTGGAAAACTCAGGTCAGATTAGAGCAGAAAGCACAAAGTTTATGGGCAGGGTGTTCAAATCTAGTAAGATAGATGTCAACCAAAGGAGCTAAATGAGCTCAACACATTGTCGCTTTCTTGACTGAACTGCACTAATGAAGTCAATATTTGTGAGCTTTTGCAAGTACCCGGAGACAAACACACGTTAGTGTATCTGCGGTTGACTTTCAAACCAAACAGCTAAAAATGTCGGCTATGCATGTCTGTGTGAAATAAGGGACTTAAATGAATCATAGCAGTACAGCCATGAACAATTCAGTGGTGCTAAAAATCTGATTTATAACACGTCATCAGATTGTACATGCATGGATAAAGCAAGAAAAAAACAACTATTACTCTGTTATATACGTATAAAAATAGAGATAGGTTGAGAAAGACAAAGATTTAGAGACCGAGAATGAAAATAAATTAAAAATGTGTGAGTTCCTGGACTAACTTTTACAGCTAAATAATATTTACATTTTCATACATTGTGTAGTAGCCATGGTCTCACAGTGCTTGAACTGAAATGCAAATTATAATACAGACTATAACTCACTATTAGCCTGTAGTCTAACAATGCTGTAGTCTAAAGTAAAGCTTCATACTGCCGAAAAATGTATCGTCCTGTAAAAGAAAAACAAATTCACCTATAATGACATATTTCTTAAATGAAACGAAGGAGTTTATTGTCATTTCCTTTGTTGTAATGTAACAAAATCTGTCTCTTTAATATAAAACACTAAAATTAGAGCTGCGATGACGTCAGACGACGATGTAGAAAGCTAATCAATCAAAGGACATGGGCATGCATGCTACACGCTGCTCAACAGAAAACAACGGAAAGGTTCAATATAACAGCAGCTAGTCAAATGAAACAGTACGGCATTATCAGTTACATCTTATAACTAATGACTTTTAAAAAACATCAAAAGTACTTGGCCTTATTATTTCTATAAAAATGTTTTAGATATAAATTTCAATTAACATTGAGTTTTGACTTGGCACATGAATACAGTTATTAGTTATGTTGGTAACAAACACAGGATGCAGCGTGGCTAATAAATGCTCCAGAAGATAAGAGGCTAATATGTAAGGGCTAAGATATAAGCACGAACCAGTGAGGACTTCTACAAAGCCCAGCATGTAGATATTGCAGATCATATAAGTTTCATATTGTAAAAAAATGTGGAAAATAAGACCAATTCATATCCCGAGGCAATGGTGTAAGTCGACAAGTTGTTTCATAATATAAACTCAACATTGAGCCCTAAATTAAAGCGAGTTATATAATGTTTAAAGGGCGACACTGAATAATTCTGGCACTGTGAAGGATAAAGATACAGAGCACAACAAACGTCTCCCCAGCGGAGATGTCTGACATTATGTACAAATCACGTAAATGCTAAAACAACTCATGAAGAAAGAACTTAACTTGTAGTGTCGTGGCGCCAACCATGAGACGCTTGAGTCGTCTTGAACTTGAACTCAGTGTGTGTTTCTCTGCTTTCACAGAGGCATACTACTGTCTACTGTGGCTTTGTGGACGAGTCAAAGTACCGTGTTTTTCAGTATTCTGGATGGAAGACATCTTGGAAGGCAACAATCTGCAGCCGTTAATACGTCCCTTCAGTTTAAATCAGGAGTTGTAAAATGATGCGATTGAAAGCCGATTGGCTGAGTCATTACTTCCATTTCACTTGAGTATTGCCCTTCGTGCTGTGTAGTTCCTGTAATGTTATTGCAATACTCCCCCCAAGTCATTAGGCATTTCACTTAGTTATTTATTTAATGTTTTTTGGTACTTGAACATTAGATCGAAGACTTTGAAGATTGCATATGCTTGACACTTAATTACAAAACTATGGACTCAGGTTTGCAAAGACATTTTAGTGTCTCGGCTGATATCCTCTATCCTACGACCCACGGGAGAGATTAGGACGGATTTTGGTTACTGGACCAACCAGAAGTGGACCTGTGATCCACTTTGGGTCCAAAGAAATATTTGTCCTGCCTTTACATACTTTTTGAGGCATCACAAGCCGAAATATGAGTGGATGTTGCCTCAGTGCCAAAATGTTTTAGTTGGCATCTGACGATATAATTGCCTCTGTGAGTCCGAGGCATTCTGTAGTGAAGCATTTCCACACGTGACAATTGCAAGATGTAGAAAAGGTGAACTTGACATGTATAAGCAGAAAAAGCTGATTGGTTCTGGAAATCACATTTCTATCAGCAATTTCTCTCTGAAGCCTTTGACCCCATTTATAAATAAAATGAAGAAGGAACCTCACATCTGTGCTCACGTTTCCTGTGGCCCTCGTCTATGTATTGTGTTTCCACCGTTATGCAATGCGTGGTGCAGAGCGGTCATTAGTGAGGGTCCTCTTGAGCTTGACTCCCTTGCGGATGGCCAGCAGAATGTTTCCATCTGCCCCCTCTCCTGCCTCATCTCCTCCTATCTCACACTGTGGTTGCTGCTGGGTCAGCTGGTTGGCCAGCGGGATGGTGGGAGGATTAGTTGAAGCCTGGCCGCTCCAAGAAACCATAGGCAGAATGCCAGCATCTTCGCTTCCTGCAAATGTAGGAGAATCTGGGCTTTCTCCTACTCCTACATTCCCTGCATTCCTGTTCCCATTTACTGCTCTTGACATGTCAGGCACAGTAGGTATTTTTACCGGGATGGCAGGTGTACGGATTGGGATGGGACCTGTTCCCCCAACTGAGGCTGAACGGCGGGCAGAGGGTTTTGAAGAGGGGGTGCGTCGGATTGTGGCAACCCCGGGAGTGACAATAACTGGACCGTGGCCTATAGAATAGGCGCCAGAGGCATTATGGGAGCTGGATCCAGAATAAAATCCCTGATTTGAACAGGAGGAGCCTGTAGATATAGAACAAAAATGATACTTTAATCAGTTTGAAATGACAAGAATTAGTACATGTAATTTAAGTTCAGTATATTATTAATCTTTCTGCCATTAATAGCAAACAAAAGAGAAACAAACAGGGTACAAGCTGATGCCTACAACACAACAACAGATAAGTTGTTGATAACTTATTTCATGTTACATAAAAATTATTTATGTGAGTTTCAAATTGAGTTTTTAGCACTAAAACATAATAATTGAAAGAATTATGGGTGAAGTTGAAAAATAACAATGCTACATTTGTGACTCTATAACTGTAGTGTGTACCTGTAGGGGTGGAGGGATAAGCTCCTGTGTGGATGGGTGTGGAGGGATAGACTCCTGTGTGGATGGGGGTGGAGGGATACGCTCCTGTGTGGATGGGTGTGGAGGGATACGCTCCTGTGTGGATGGGTGTGGATGGATAGGCTCTGGTAGGGTAGGCCCCCTGTCCTGGGAAGGGAGCCTGTGTGCTGGGCAGGCCGGCTGTGGAGGCTGGCCGTTTGGTCTGGAACATACGTCGGTATGACTGGCCGATGTCACTGTTTCTGGGGATGGTGGATGACTTGTCAAAGTCAGATTGCTGCTGCTCAGTCTCCTGGTCCCCAGCCATGGAGAAATAGTCATAGTCTGACACTAGGAGGGAAGAAACAAAGAGAGGTGAATGCACTGACAAAACAAGACATGAGTTGTTACTCTAGGGTAATACAGAGTTTTCAGTGTACTTGATGACTGTCTGATATACAGAGTATGTTACCTTGTGAGGGTATAGTGTCTTCAGAGCAGCAGGGTGTGTTGGTTTGAGTGCTGTAGCCACTGGAGCACTGAATGGAGTCTCTATTGGACCTCTGGGAGTCCAGCTCCAGACCTCTGGATAAGGCCAGAACCAGGTCCTCGTGGACATCAATATCACCAGCCTGGAGCAATCAACCAACAAAAATGAAAACATTTAGTAATTACCTAATAAGTCATGCCATCTAAATAGAATCAGGTCAAATTAATTTAGGGCATTAAATGGGATCATTAGTGATTTAATGCTCTTCTAGTATTGGCAATCATATGAGGGCCTCTTTTTGTGCAACAGTATAGTACTAAAGTAATGGCGAAGCATAACATTAACTTGAGCACGCAGACAAAATAACAAAAGAGCAGGTGACTGATTGACACATACACGCAAACAAGTATTGACTGTTTAGGTAAAAGCCTGGTTGGTTCATACAGACATGCTGTGTTAATTAAATTACATCTCCAGTGAATTAGCAGAACCTGTGCCTGCTGAGTGTCTGTATAAAATGCGTTGGGACAGGAGGAGATGCAGACTTAGACTGACCTTGACTGGTGCTGCCACAGTCCTGTTCCGCTCTTCCACTGAGGCCACATGGCTCGGTGTCTGCAGCACAGCTGGAGCTGGTGCTGAGGTCGGGATCGAGGCAGGGCCAGGAGGAGGGATGCTCTCACTGCTCATACTACCATTGCTGTCCACTATAGATGGAGTCTCCTTGTCTTTCTTCCTTCGCAATGTGTTGACCATGGGCTGGTCATAAGGCCCTGGCTTTGCCCAGTCCTGGAAAGAAACACATATGTTAATACTGAACGTTCATATCTATCTGATGTGCTTCAGTTCATATCACAGCTTATAGCTCCGCAGATATTAGTTGAGTATAAAAGAAACAAATTGGTTAACTAAAAATGTATTTTGCAATGTAAAAACTGAACAAGACTTGCATGTCGAACAAACTGTAGACAGGGAGGAGATGAATATTGTGAAGATAATGAACAAACCTTCCAGCTGGGGACACGGGATGAAGGCACCATGGGAGAGCCTAGTGTGCAGTAGTTAGGCGAGTCTGGAAGCAATGCTGAGGTGGGACGTGACCATGATCGAGTGGGGCAGGAGGAGGAAGTGGAGGATGAGGACGGAGGGAAGAAAGGGAAGGCAGTGCCAGGCACTGAGCCCAAACTCCCCCCGTTGCTATGTAGGTGGGGGGAATTGGCCGGGCTGTAGTGTTCATAACCATTGGACAACTGGATGTGTGTGTGTCGGTAGGAGGACGGATGATAACAGAAAGAGACAAAGTAGAAACAAAGAATGGGACAAATTATTGAAATGATAAACGGTGCAAAACAAAGACACAAGACCACATTTATGGGGAGAAATCATACAAATGGAACAAAATATAATGAGGGATTCATATTGAACGCAGCTAACAGAACCCAGAGAACAGTCAAACTTAATGAAAGTGAAAAACCGATAGAGATGCCTGTTCAGGGCTGTCTGTTGACTGTGACAAGCCGGCATTCCTTTACCCTTTCAGTGGTTTATTGCGGTGTGAGGGAAAATAAAAGTCAATGCCATGTTCAGCCAAGTATGAAGTTAAGTATGAGGAAGCTGCAGTGCTTCGGATGCTGATATAAAACAAATATTCATGTGGAAGAGGGGAAAGGTTCTTGATGGATGAGTGTGTTTCACCTTGTCAGTAGAGTGCTGAGGTGCAATAGCAGCAGCTAGAGAAGGGGGGTCACTGCTGCAGTCACTGTGAAGCTGCCCAGTCTCTGACACCTCAGAGGAGCTGGAACTGGGACAAGGCTGGGACAGCGAGCGCAGCAGCAGCAGCAACAGCAACAAGCAGGTTGTGGGACAAGACCAGAAGGACAGAGAGGGAGGGGCAGACATACATGTAGAGATGGGGAGAATTGCAAACACAGACATGTCAGCATGTAGACAGAGAGGAGCGTAGAGAAGCAGTTTGTTAGAGGCATCATTTCCACAGTTCTCAGCAGTTAGTCAGGTACAACCATGTGACTATGAAGGGTGGAGAAGGTGCAGTGTGAGTCACACCAGCATTAATTGCAAGGACATCAGCAGTGTTATGTTTGTTGTGTTAAAGGGAAAGGAAAAAGCTCTGTCCCTACTTAAACAGGTATTAGCATTTAAAGTCTGAACAATTTTATTAATACTAAAAATATAGTATTTAATTAATATCTATATGGAATGTATATTTTTAGTTGTTGTCATCAAGAAGGATAGTAGGGCTTTGAGTCAGCTATAGAACAGGATCCTGCTCTGAAATAAGTATTAAAAATAGATAAAATAAAGAGCCTCACATTCAATATGAGCCGTGGCATGGCCTCATTGGCCCTAGGTTAATCAGTAAACCCTGTTTAGCAATTAGACTGTTCTCTTTCCAACATCAACTACTGTAGCTGCACCAAGAATGAGGCTATGAGAAGGCTGATTCCCAGGCGGTGCGGTAAATGTGTCAGATTTTGACTTTCCAAACCACAGCGTCATAAAAACTTGGAGTCTAACTACATAATTTTTTTCTGGACAGGGGAAATCTGGTTGCTGGCGTCTTAACAAAATGTAACTATGCATCTGGCCTCATGGTTTATCTAAAACCACAAACTCTACACAGACAAGCCCTTGGAATCTCATTGATGATTATGTAAAAATCCTGTTTTAGATGATTAGATTAAACTGACAGACTGAGACCTCTTGATGGAAACATGTTCTAAGTGCCTGTTAAACACACTGTTGTCTTTATAATACATCATTTTCCTTTGATACATTTAATGAAAATACAATGTGCCAAGTTTAACCAAACCACAGTCTGTCACAGCAGTAGACCGTTTAATAGCAGGATGGGGCTGACCTGTTTTGCTTTGGGCTAGAATGGAGGCAGACTAATTTCCTCAGCAATTATGCTATAATAACCAGAATGAAATAACTTTACCATGATCACATAAATGTACTGCTGCCAGCTAACTGCCTCTTATAGTAGCTTGGTAAATGTGGGAGATAAACGTTGTGCTTATTGCTTATGTTGGGTTTCCTCTCTTACTCAGACTTCTTAAATCATGAAGTACTCTGTTTTATAGTCTTATCTCAACAATGTGACACCAAAATGAATGAGAAATGTGAGTAGCTTAGGGGTTTGCATACCTTTGTTTCAGCTGGCATAGGTGAGGATGATTTGGACGATGTGTATTGGTCCTGTGATGAAGAAATGAAGCCAGAGTCGTGGGAGGAGATGCTAGAGAGACGAGCCGGGACCTGCTGGGATAGCGTGGTGCTACGGTAGCGATGGCGAGGTTGATGATGGTGGAAGAGGTGGTGTGAGGAAGAGGAGGAAGAAGAGGAGGAAGGAGAATGAGAGTGAGAGCCGCTGGATCCCCTGGAGTCACTACTGTTAACGCTGTTCAGACTACTGTGAAAGGGGAAGGAGTGAAGGATGAGCGGGGGATAGAGGAAGGAGAAGCATTGACAGGCAGGGCAAAGAGAATCAAGTTCACCCAAAGACAGGGATAGAATATGAAGTTCCCATTAAGAATAGATAACAAAAGGAGTGATGGGGAAGGAAGGAGTGAAGACAGAGGATTGGGAGGAGTGTGGAAGAGACAGGGTGGGACACAATTAACACAGCACACCAAGATGCAGCAGGCAGCTGACTGTGGTCAGTCAGGTCAAAACAGCAAAACATTCAGCATAACAGGTTTGAAATCATAACGACACAAATTACAGGCTCAAAGATGTGAATCACAGGGATTCACGTCTTCACAGCACAAAAGCATAAACACTAACTGTAATTAATGTTGGATGCAAAAATGACAATTAACATCTGAAGTAGAATAGAAATGGTTATACTGCGAAATTTGTACTTGTATAAATTTAGTGTGAATTATATACAAACTGACAATAAATAGCAGGGAAAATTAAAAGTAATTGTTGAGTTATTGTTCAAAACAACAAAGTACAACACAAAACTATAAAGTACAACACTGTCATGCAAACAGACACAATGTCAATCGCAGTCACAAAATCAATAATAATCATACATTTTAAAGCAACTAAATTATAAAAGTATTTCTTTGTGAGAAGTGATTGTTTTAATGAAAAAAAACATTCTGAAGTTTTTAGATGAGAATTAAATAATAAGGAAAGCTTGAAAATGTAGCTTTTTTTTTAACACACTTTAAGCCAACAGGCTTATATGAAAAACATAAGCCCATGTGCCTTCCCTTTGACAGTGAACTGATAAACAATTATCAGTAAGGAAGACGAGAGGAAGCGGACATAACACAGCGCAAAAACAGCTCATAACCGCCACTGGGTGGCAGACATGGGTTGGGCAACACAACTACAAGTTCTCCTCTAAGTCCCTTTCTCCCATCTCTTTACAATCTTGAGAGATGTTTCTCAATAAGATTCATAACCACTGATGGATGAGGCCAGATTTTCAGAATTCAGTAGGTCCTGTGTGTATAAATGCCATGCTATGATATAATCTTTAACTTGATTATATAAAGGCATGATGCAGCTTAATGACTTTGTTCATCACTTCCTGGAGGTAAGGATGCAAAAATAACTCAAATAATTTTTTGTTTCAGTTTGAAGCACAGTGGATCAAACATGGTGAATATGGACATTAATGACAAACCCATTTTTACCTATTTTCTACTTATAATTCTTATGATTAAATGTTGGCACCTACCTGCACATGCTGGACTTCCTGGACATAGTGGTGCTGGGGGATGAGGGTGGTGTTTGATATGACCAACCATAGTCTGAACCCTTCAGGTCCAGTATCACCTGAGAGCAATAAAACATATCAATTATACTTAGTTGTACTTATCGAGACAAAAGGTATTGCAACATTTGGTCCAAGGAGAGTAACCCTGCAAGTGAGTGAGTGAGTGATTGAGTGCATGCTATGGAGGTCAGTCTTTTGTTTGAGTTAATTTTTTCAAAGAGTGTTTCATCTTGGCTTCTCACCTGTTCACTGGCAGGAGGAAGCTTGTGCGGGTCAGAGGTCAGGGCTTTGAGGTCATCAGAGATGGCCTGGAGATGGATGACCTCTCCCAACATAGAAATCTCCTCATCCTGAAAGAACAATTTATGGGAGGTAGAATAATTTATCATTTCAGAGTTCACACAACAGTGTAAATAGTCAATAACTAGACAGCAGGTGTAATAAAAAAACAGATTTTCTATTGCCTGTCTGTGAGTTTTATTGGGAGTTTATTCCATTCTCTCTCTCTCTCTGTACTCACCACAACAGGCCGCAGCATGGCAACGAAAGAGCAGAATCGCTGTCTCTCTTCTATAAGAGCCTTCCTCAGGGCCTGTTTCTCTGTCTCTTCCAGAAGAATGTATTTATCGCTGACATCCTGCATAGCGCTGTCCAGCTGGGGTTGGATGTCACCCCGACCTGATACACAACATACACACACGAACAAGGTTTTTATTAGTTTTAATAAAAGCACAAGCCCATAACAAACCACAACATTGGTTGTTTTAAAGTTGTGTCAGCTGAATTGTACTTGATTACTTGACAATATTCTTCTTCCACCTTCTTTTGCAGCATAAATCATATTTAGATTTGTTTTGAAATCACCTCTGCTCTTCTATCTACTTTAGACTAATCTGTAGCTTGTTCAGGAAACCTTCAACCTATTATGCTTTTATGATTGGCTTATTGCCTTATCTCTACACGACTCCTTGTTCAACATTTCCAAAGTGTTTCTAGACGTAGTTTAGTGGGACTGTGTGTGTGTGTGTGTGTGTGTGTGTGTGTGTTTGTGTGTCCTCCCATGGATGACAAGTAAATAATATCCAAGACCACCTGGTCCTTGTGTATATGTGTTTGCACATGCATATGTAAATACAAAACCCCGTAGAGTTACAAATACAAGTCATCTTCACCTCAAGTGTAAAACATAAGTACGCATGTCTTCATATGTTGTGAAACCATCTGCTCCATCCTCTCTCATATGTTAGTACAGTCCATTCATTGTACATGGTACAGTGAGTGAAGCTCTGTTTCCACCGCTTTATCTCTCATCAGTCTACTAGGCCACTATAAAAATGACAATTAACAATGGCCAACACACCAACATACTTGTGTTGGTGGAAAAGCAGACCCGAATGGAAACTCGATTTGCCATTATACACCCACTTGGACTTGACATTTATGAGAAGAAAGTACGCTATCACTGGAGTGCAGTGTGAATCTCGTATTGTTGTCAAATACAGTGTATCCGGGTGTCAAATATATCTGGGTGGATGAACTTGAATGCTTTCACACAATGCTGGAAAATGTACGGCTGCATTGGAAGTATAACAGCCAATCTTTGAGTACACTAACACAAAAAAATGAAATAATAAGGGACAATATAGACGTAAGAGCAGTCTGAACATTTTGATTGTTGACCAGACAAACTCATTTATATATATGAAATCCATTTACAAAACTTGGTTTGATGTCTGCACCACTAAATTTAATTTTCCCTGATGGCAGCTCCTGTCATAAAAAATATACAGATTATGATGGAGTACATGTATTGTAGTAGTCAGACTTGGAATTCAAACAGCAGTATATATTTACAGTATTGCTGTAGTTCCAATGGAAACTTTTCAAGTGTAAAATTACATTGTACAAGTTTTGTGGAGAGCTGGCTGAACAACAGAGTCTGAGGGGGTAAGACAAGCCAAACTCATGACTTTGGTTTCCACTGTCGCACCAAACTCATGATTATTCTTCCTTGTGGGCAAATTATGTTTTTTTCCATCTTGTTGTAACTGAAATATTTATTAAGTTAATGACCTAATCACTAGTTATTAATAGATTGTCAGTGAGTAAATATGGACAGGTAATAAAATACTCATATATCAAGTGTGCCCATGAAGTCAAACTGGTATTACTTGTAACAACTGAACTCTCTTAAGGGCATAATAGTCTATGCAAGGTACTGACGACAAATAATACTATTACGCAATGAATTCTCTGCAGTAATCATCTGTGAAAGAATAACATAAAGAACTATTATTTTACAGATATGCTTACATGACTTATCTAAAGGTTGTTTTAAACTTTTAGCACTGTGTTGACCTCACTGTAGAAAAGTAGCTTTTCAAGCCCCAAAGCCAGAAATCCTGTGGTGTCTCGCTGGCATGCAATAAAGAGAGGAAGCTGGTTTCTCTCACTAGTTAAAGTCTTAGCACACTGTATTCTTAACTTCACCAAAGTGGTTTTGAAATGACACTGCTACAAGTTGAGGTTCTTTGTCTGAGAGAGAAGAAAAGCCAAATATTTTCTTTGTTCCTGTTTTGGTTGTACCCATGAGTATCAATCATCCCGTTACCACATCTGTATTTGTTGGTTGACCGATCGAGTCACCTTATTCTTTGA